>JADRCH010000119.1:1299022-1310077 GCA_019843965.1 Rhynchomys soricoides | reverse complement strand
GACACCCGTGAGGATGACAAGCTGAGCGTTTTATAAAACATTTTCTGATTTATGTTTGTCTTGTCTCTCTGTTCTCTTTTTCCCCTCTGGTGTGTGTGTGTGTGTGTGTGTGTGTGTGTGTGTGTGTTGTGATTCTGAGGTCTTTATCCTAGCCTCATGAATATTAAGCATGCCCTCAACCACTGAGCTACATACAAAGCCCTGTCTGTTTTCTTCATTTTTATGTACAAGTTAGACATCTTTTACTTTTTTTATTTTGTCATTTTATTTAAAATAGATTATTTTCTCATGCAAAATATCCTGATTGTAGTTTTCCCTCCTCCCAGTTCCTCCTCCTCTTCTGTCCCCTCCAGATCCACTCCCTTTCTGTCTCTCATTAGAAAGAAATGGGCTTCCAAGAGATAAGAACCAAACATGACAAGATAAAATATAACAATATTAAGTAAAAACTATCCTAACTGAAGCTGGTGACCTAACAGGAGGGAAAGACTCCCAAGAGCAGGAACAAGAATGAGAGACCCACTTGTTTAACATACGTGCAGAGGACCTGTGCAGACCCATGCAGGCCCTTTGCTCGCTGCCCCCGTCCCTGTGAATCCATTTGTGCCTCGCTTAGTTGATTCAGGGAGGCCCGTATTCTCATGGTGTTCTCCATCCGCTCTGACTCTTAACATCCTTCCACCTCCTCATCCTCAGGATTCCCTGAATCCTAAGAGGAAGGATTTGAAGCATTGATACTCTCCATGTCTGGCTGTGGATCTCAGCATCTGTTCCTGTCTGCTGCCAGAGGAAGCCTCTCTGATGATGTCTGGATAAGGCACTGATCTATGAGTATAGCAGAATATCATTTTTACTGATACTTTTTTTTTAGACAAGTAGTATTTAGTTTTACCCTAGATCTCTGGGCTATCTAGTCTCTGGTTCTTGGTTACCCAAGAAGTATCGGGTATGGTTCCTTTCTTATAGAGTAGGCCTTAAGTCAAATTAGACACTGGTTGGCTACTCCTGTAAGTTCTATGCCACCATGGGTGGCATATTTTGCAGGCAGGACAGATTTATGTCAACGGTTTTATGGCTGGGTTGGTTTCCAAGTTTCTTTTTTAGTAGCCTACAGAGTACCTTTCCTCACCAAAGAGACAGACTTAACACAGGGTTGAAGGCTCCGTGTAGTCAACCAGCTCAACCTCTCCAGGTTCACTGAGTTGTGTGGGTATTGTTCTTGGCAACTGGGGCTCTGCTTCAGTTTGCTGAGAGTAACCATTTGTCTTAGCAACAGTCTTGGTTGTTTAGAGATTTCTATGGGGCCCCCTTAGCCAACAGCTCAAGTGAATGCAACCCATTCCTGCCACCGGAAGACTTGCCTGGCAACAAGAGGTGGCCAGTTGAGACTCCATCCTTCCCATACCTAGGAGTCCTCATTAGGATCACCTTCCTAGAGTCTGGGAAGCTTCCACTGCACTAGGTTTCCACAAATTCCTCCAAGGAACACCCAATTCCAGCCATCCTTCCCCACACCCCCTCCTTCTACCCATCAACCCCCCCTGACTCCCTGTCCCCACCTGCATAATCTATTCTATGCCCCCTCTCAGGGAGATCCATGTAGCTCCCTTAGGCCCTTCCTTTCTCTTCACCTAACCGGGTCTGTGGATTGTAGCTTGGTTATCATTTACTTAACAGCTAATATCTGCTTATAAGTGAATGCATGCCAAATTTACCTTTCTGGGTCTGGGTTACCTCACTCTGGATGATTGTTTTTTCTAGTTCCATCCATTTGCCTGCAAATTTCTATGATGTCATTTTTAAACAGATGAGTAATACTCCATTGTATAAATGTACCACATTTTCTTTATCCATTTTTCTCTTGAGGGACCTCTAGGTTGTTTTCAGTTTCAGGCTATGATAATAAAATAATAAAACATATAAATGAATAATAAAGCTGCAGTGACATGGTTGAGCAAGTATCCTTGTGGTAGGATGGAGCATCCTCTGGGTATAGCCCAAGAGTGGTACAACTGGGTCTTGAGGTAGAAAAATTCCCAACTTTCTGAGGAAATACTACACTGCTTTCCATAGTGGCTGTAAAGTTTGCACTCCCACCAGCAACAGAGGTGTGTTCCCTTTGCTCCACATCCTCACCAGCATGAGCTGTCTGTTGTGTGATTGATCTCAACCAGTCTGACAGGTGTAAGGTGGAATCTCAAAGTCACTTTGATTTGCATTTCCCTGATGACTAAGGATGTTGAACACATCTTTAAGTGTTTCTCAGCCATTTGAGATTCCTCTATTAAGAGTTCTCTGCTTAGATCTGCACCCTATTTTGTTAATTGGATTATGTGGGGGAGGGGTTGATATCTAGTTTCTTGAGTTCTTTCTAAGTTTGGATATTAATCTTCTATAGGAGGTGGAGGTAGTAAAAATCTTTTCCCATTCTGTAGGCATTGTCTGATTGACAGAGTTCTTTGCCTTACAGAAGCTTTTCAGTTTCATGAGGGCCCATTTACTAATTGTTGATCTTACCGCCTGAGTTATTTGGTGTTCTGTTTAGGAAGTTGCTCCTGTGCCAATGGGTTCAAGGCTATTTTCCATTTTCTCTCAGGTTCAGTGTGTCTGGCTTTAAGTTGAGATCTGTGATTCACTTGGACTTGAGTCTTATGCAGGGCCATAAATATGGGTCTATTTACATTTTTCTACATGTTGGCAGCACCATTTGTTGAAGATGCTTTCTGTTTTCCAGTGTGTATTTCTGGATTCTTTATCAAAAGTTAGGTGTCCATACGTTTGTAGATCTACATCTGGGTCTATTACTCAATTCCATTGACCAAGCAATCTGTTTTTATGTCAGTACCCTGCAGTTTTTCTTTCTATAGCTATACATAAGCGGCTCTAAAAATTGCAGTAGGGAACTCCCACAGCTGATAAACACTTACAGCAAAGTAGCTGATTAACTTTTAAAAAAAAAAATCTGTAGCCTTCCTATATACAAATGACAAAAAAGACTGAGAAAGAAATCAGCTAAAGAGCACCCTTCACAATAGCCACAAACGATATAAACTATATTGGTGTAACTCTAAGCAAGCAAGTGAAGAACAATGATACTTTAACTACTTCCTTTCCGATTTGTATCCCCTGATCCCCTTCAGTAGCCTGATTGCTCTAGCTAAAACAGCAAGTACTATAATGAGTAGATGTGAAGAGAGTAGCCAACTTTGTCTTGTTCCTGATTTTCGTAGAATTTCTTAGAGTTTCTCTCCATTTAATTTGATGTAGGCTTGCTGTAAATTGCCTTTGTTATGTTGATGCATGTCCCTTGTCTCCCTAATCTCTCTAGGACTTTTATCACGGAAGTATGTTGAATTTTGTCAAAGGTCTTTTCTGCATCTAATGAGATGATCGTGTGTGGTTTTTTTGTTTCAGTTTGTTTATACAGTGAATTACACTGACTGATTTTCATATATTGAACCATCCCTGCATCTCTGGGATGAAGCCTACTTGATCATGGTGGATGATCTTTTAGAGGTGTTCTTGGATCCAGTTTGCATATTTATATATTATTTATAGTTCATTTTATATGGTAGAATCATAAATAGGGTAGAGATGCAAAACCATTACTTTCTAAATAAGCATCCGACTTCCACCTTTCCCAATAGGTTTTTTTCTTTTCTGTTTTTTGGTTTTGTATTTGTTGGTTGCTGTTGAGAGGCTTTTCTATTCTGAACAGGCTGGCCTGGAACTCATGACCCTCCAACCCCCACCTCAAGGTCTAGGAGTACAACATGCTCCACCATCTTGTCTCAACTCAGATCCCAAGAAATCAGATCTGGTCAGGATCCCAGAAAATAAGTGGAAAAAGTAATTATGAAAGATAAGAAGGGGATATAATCAATATATCTGTATTAGAAAGATGTCTTCAGAGGTATTAATATAGGCTTCAGTATTTCATACAGAAGGGGGTCAAGGAGGATGTATAGTCAAGCAGCCTCCATGAAATATGATCTGATTGATCATTAGCACTGGCTGCACACACCTTGACCACAGAAAGGTGCCATTTGCTCAGAATCAATGAGTGCTTATGTCTGGGGGAGAAAGGGCAGTCTGTCATGGGGTTATCTGCCTGCAAGCCTCCGTTGTTCCTACAAAGGTAAGGCAATGCGTAGAGGCTTCTCTTTGCACCACTCCAAGGGTTTGGAACAGGGTGTCTGAAGAGCTGTCAGTCAGCAATCCTTGGAAAGAACTTTACTCTTACCTTGGTATCCTAACCCTTAAAAGAGGACGGCACTTGGCTTTAGTTGAACGTTCCTTAAATGATTAACATGTCCTCAAGGACAGTTGAGCAGGAATCTGACCCAAACTGTATGACAAAAGGGAAGGATGGAAAGCTGAGGCGGAGATGCCAAGCTCTTGCTCTGCTTTTAGTTATGCATCAAGCCCAAATGAAAGGCAGCATTGCAGTAAGCACAGCCTCCGTTCCTGCTTTAGCCCTTGATAGCCCTTCCCAATGTTCATCATGCTATCCCATTTGTTACTGTTCACTTGGGTTTTGAGACATGTTTCTGTTATATTGCACAGGCTGGCCTTGAACTTGTGATCTTCCTGCCTTGCCTCTTAGGACTGATGTATTAATTTATCACACTGCATTTTCTGTACTAAATTCATAAGAGTGACATAAAGGGTAAAATAGAAAAGGAAATCATTTGTAAAATATAACCTGATTTATAAAATAGATAAACTGCATCAAATTAAAACCATGCATCATAGTCAGAAACCAAAACCAACAGCCAACAGCAAAAATCTTAACGTAAATTTGTTCAGATACATAGACCATATATTCTTTTAAAAGACAAATTTTCAAAATAAGTGCAGTCAAATAATCTAATTTGCCTTTATTTGCAAGTCATGAACCAGGTAGCATTTCATCTAAAACTAGAGACATGTTAAGTTGTACATAACAGAACTGTCATTTTTTTTATTAAGCGGCTTTAACAGGAACAAGGAACCACCATAACACAAAAAGTAATTGATTAGTGTCAACTACTTCTGAGCATTAGAGCAGAAGGGACTTCCTTAAGCCTGATCAAACCAGCCTGGTGTAGAGGTGGCTGCCATGTTGAAGCAGAATAAGATAGAAAAGACCAATTCTTAGATTTACTTAAAGCTCAGCGCATTTCCAAACAGGACTTTGTTTTGCTACTAGAACAGAACAACCTGGAGAAAAAGCTAAAACACAACAACTGTTGCCCTTCACAACCTACCACAAAAGCTGACCTCTGTCAACTAGAACATATGGCTTTAAAAACCAAAGGCTGACTGCCACATAGCTTCTGTAACCTCTCACTTGCTTGACCGCCCCACCCTGTGGTTTTAGAGTACAAAATGAAAATGCAAACTGGACCCTGGACCGAAGCCTTCAAGTGTGTCCTGGCTTCGGTCCACCAGGGACATCTCTCTTCCACTCTCATTGGTCTTGCCAGAAAGAGTCTGCAACAAAGTCTCTCCTGAGTTCTCAAAATGTCAAATGACTTGGTTTTGGGCTGGTGAGCAGGAACTTTGGTGTGAGTGGGTACATTTTGGGTTGGTTTACTGAAGCTAAATGCAGGTGTTCAGTTCAATCAAATGGCTAATATGTTTTACTTAACAGTTCTGTCTTAGGATTTGTTGCTGTGGAGCGACATCATGACCATAATAACTCTTATAAAAGAAAACATTTAATTAGGGCTGGCTTACAGTTAAGAAGTTTATTTCATTGGCATGATGGTGGGAAGCATGGTGGCACACAGGCAGACGTGGTGCTGGAGAAGTTGCTGAGAGCTCTACATCCTGATCCTCAGGCAGCGGTTAAGAGTGACACTGGACCTGACTTGAGTATTTGACTCAAAGCCCACCCACTAGTGGCACACTTCCTCCAACAAGGCCACACCTGCTCCAAGGAGGCCACACCTCCTAGTAGTGCTCCTCTCTATGGGTCATTTTCATTCAAACCACAAGTTCTAAGACCACAAACTGAACAAAACATCACTAAAACTCATACGTTCTAAAGGTAAGAACGTCACAATTTGCTCTATCCCTGGCTTATAAATTCTGAAATCCCTCATAGTCAGGCAGTGGTGGCACACGCCTTTAATCCCAGCACTCAGGAGGCAGAGGCAGGCAGATTTCTGAGTTCAAGGCCAGCCTGGTCTACAGACTGAGTTCCAGGACAGCTGGGGCTACACAGAGAAACCCTGTCTAAAAAAAAAAAAAAAAAAGGCCCTCTCAGTGCCATCTAAGACCAACCCTGCCTCCAGAGCTACCCTGATAATCCTCTACTGTCCTGAGGCTCCATCCTCATTTCTTTCCTCCTCCTGTGATGAACTACCCTGACAAAAGCAACTGAAAGGGAAAAGCATTTATGTCAGCTCACAGTTCAAAGTACGGACTGTCATGGTAGGAAGTCCTGAGCAGGAATTTCAAGTCAGCTGGTCGTATTGTACATACAATTAGAAATGGAGAAAGATGAACACAAAGCAAGGGCTGACTTTATTTCTCTATTTAGCGCAGCCCAGAGCCCCCTGTTCAGGAGATGATGCCACTCACATTAACTAGTGAGATGAAGATACTGCCTCACAAAGCCAAGCAGGGTAGTGCTCACCCTTAACCCCAGCACTCACGAGGCAGAGCAGAAGATCTCTGGAAGTTTGAGGCTATCCTGGTGCACCAAGTGAGTGCCAAGCTACAGAGAGACCCTGTCTCAACAAAAAGAAAGAAAAAAGAAGAAGGGAGGGAGGAAAGAAAGAAAGAAAAGTTGGAAAGAAGAGACAGAGGGAGGAAGGGAGGGAGAGAGGGAAGAGGGAGAGAAGGAGAGAGCCACAGTGTAAACAAGACAACTAATTAGTGTTTGCCAGAGATAGGAAGGGGAACAGGGCCTTAAGTGCTGAGAGTCACAGGGAATTTCTGAGTGATGGAATGCTTTTGGTGGTGGTTACATAACTGTGTACATTTGCCAAAATGAATCAAATTGTACACTTAAAATAGCAAAGTTGTTGTATTGTAGATTATATCTAAATAAAGCTGTTTTTTTTTTAATTTAAAAATATTATAGATGCACTTAACCTTGGGCCCAACAAATCCATTTATGAAACTGTTTTATGAGCTGGAGAGAGAGATCAGTGGGTAAGAGCATGAGGGCCTGAGTTCAAATTCACAGCATCCAGGTAAAATATCTGGATATGCCTACACTTGCCTGTATCCCTAGCAGAGACAGGAGGGCTTGTTGGCTGGCAGCATAGTTCTGATTTCACTGAGAAATGTTGTTTTAAAGAAATAAGACAAAGGGTGACAGAATGGGACACTGAACTTCTGTGACCTCCATGAGTGGATGTACAGACACATATACACAGGTGTATGTACACACACAAACACACATACACATACACCATTCTACAAATAGACTTCCACATGTAAAAACAACATTCCCTGGCTTCTCACAACTCTGCTGTGATTCTTCACTAACAGGAAGCTCAGCAGTTAGGCATGGGGCTGCAAGAGAGACTTTTGTCACATGAAGGTATTTATCAGTATAAACAAAGAAATATTTTAGGTGATTGCTGTGGTCTAGGAGAGAGATGTTTGTGGCCTCCCAGGTATGGGGTTCCCTGAGGGCATGCATATCTTTTGTCCTCCTAGCTAATGCCTCCTCAATCCTACAGCCTTCTCACTTGCAAGTCTCCCTGCGCTGCAGATGCTTTTGCTCCTGAGAATTTGCCCAAGAAGGACATTTCCCTGCAGGCTGAAGACCAGGCAGGAACGCAGTGGCTCCTAGATGCTATTTGACTAAATAACCACCAGATGGCAGCATGGCTCCGTTCTCAGAAAGTCCAATCCGTGACTACATCTGTCCAATGAGGAAGCCATTAGCCACATAAAGATCTATTGAGCCCTTGAAATGGGGCTATTTCTAATTAAGGTTGTTTTCCTCATAAAACACACGGTATTTTGAAAACTGAGTATTAAAAGGGATCTTGATATGTCTAATTAGTGCTTAGTATTGATTATATGTGGAAATTAATGTTGTATATATGCAGTTAAAATTATTTTCAACTGCTTTCTTTGTACTTTTTGCAAAAGTAAAAATGCAATTACCAGGAAATTTAAATTTACACATGTGGCTCACATTAGTATATTTCTGGTGGACAGTGTTTCACAAGACCTTCCATAAACCCTCACAACAGTATCAACATGGAGCCAAAAAGGCAATATTCCTTGTCTCTGTCCAAAATGGCAGACTTGTGCATGTCATAGACCACCACAGCAGAGCCAGCCCGAAGGAGTAGGTCACACTGAGGCCCCAAAAGTTACTAGGCAGACTCTGGCTGTCCTGGCTATTGCTTCTTTCTGCTGGGTTCAAGAGGCAGCTCCTATGAGAAGCTGGTTCTTTGCCTGTTTCTCTCACTGGTCCTCCAATCAGTGTAGTTACAATGATGAACTAGAGCCGGGAGAAGTGTCACACGCCTTTAGTCCCAGCACTCGGGAGGCAAATGCAGTCAAATCTCTATGAATTTGAGGCTAGCCTGGTCTACATAGTGAGTTCAAGGACAACCAGAGCTACAAAGTGAGACCTTGCCATTTAAAAAAAAAACAATGAGAGAAGGAACCACCCATGGATGAAGAGTAGGCTAGTACTAGAAGTCACATGACTACCCGTGCCTCTCGTTTCTTACTCTCTCTCACACCGCCCTCCATATTGAGGCTTTATAGGGGTAAAGGGTATTCGAATATGCCTCCTACCCCATGGAAGATTGGAACCAGTGGACATCTGTTCTATGACGGCTAGGCAAGAGGTTAGTGCCACAGGGGTAGGACATAAAGAACACTGAATAGGCTAGCTCAAGGCCAGCTATGATCCAGATGAGCCAGCTCAAGGCTCCAAAAATAGATTTAAGAGATACTAGGCAATAGTGGTCCATGATAGATTGGTCAGATTAAAGCATTTAAAGACTTCCTCTCCAGGGGAGCATGTGCTAAGTGTTGTTGCCCATTTCCCTGGCAAACTTTTCAACTTTCTAAGTATTTAACCCTAAAATATGTACATACATACATACATGTGTATATGTATATATAATGCGTGTGTCTAATTTCTATAAGACAGGCTCTTACTATGCATGTCACCCATTCCAAGCTAATCTCAAATTTAAAATTCTCCTGCCTCAGCTTCTCAAGAACTGGAATCATAAGTGTATATTCATTTAGTTAGGTATTTTACATTAGATTGCACAGAAAAACAATGGACTCAACCCAGGAAGACAGGGGGCAGAATATATATATATTCTCATGCTGAGGCAATATATATTCTTTAGGGTTAAATATGTCTATTCTTATATCTCATACTTCTATATAATATTTTCTATATAATACTGTATATCTTATACTTTGATATTATATATTCTTGTATCTTGTACTTTTACTTTGACTGAATCCTGAGCAAAATGGGCTTCTGAAAAAAGCACACTGAAGTGGAAACTGAAGGGTTCTTTGGAAAGTTGGTTGGGTGGGGTTTTCCTGGGGCAAACACGTGAAGGAACATTTCATTAAAGTGGACACAGGTATGACAGGCTAAGGCAGACTCCAGAAGGAATGTTTCGATGAAGCAGACACAGGAGAGGATGTTCTGCTAAAGCAAGCATGTGAAAGGACATGTGATGAAGGATTCTTCGCTAAGGACACGCATGTATTAGTCCATCTTACATTGTGTAGTTGAGCTCCATTTGTTGGAACTCCACAGACAGAAACGCACCAAAAAACCTCTGGTGGTGTGCTGAAGTTTCTTGTCACTTGTGCAGACTCAGCAGAGACAGATGCACATGCTGAGGCAAAACCTGTGGAAAACACGTGATATTTGGAGAGAGGATAAATAGGACTCAACAGAGAGTGCAGGGGGCTGAGCTTGGCTTGCTCATAGAGCTAGCTGTGCAACACTTGTGGGCCTCTCATCTCCTCTGATCTTCACTGCCCTAAGAGAGGCACAGCTGAGAACTTCTCCTGGTGTCCCTCCTGCTGACTCAAGACAAGGCTGATTCATGTTTGCTCTACCAAACTGGACTGCTGGTGTATCTGTGAAGTGTTTGTGAGTGGATCGAACTGCTGCTGCTAACCTCTAAACTGCCGATTTCCAGACACCACCAATGGAAGTTGCTCCAAAGAACCTTTCTAAACAGGTCCACTTCCACCACCCCCATCCTTTCTTTTCTACTACCTCTAGGGGGAGAGGGGCTAGAAGGGAGGTTAACCATCATTAAAACAAGATTTGAAAAAATTAAAGTTACAGCACACTCCTTCCTAGAAGTGCGAACTCTTGAGGGTAACACAAACATGGGGACAACAGGAGTGGTATAAGCCCCATGTGTGATCCTTTTGAGGTGTGTCACTGGGGGTAGGCTTTGAGGTTTCAAAAGCTTATGACATTCCCAGGTAACCCTATGTCTCATGGTTGTTGTCTCGAGGTGTCAGCTCTCAGCTACGGCACCAGCACCATGCCTGCCTGCTACCACGCTCCCCACCATAATGGGCATGAACTCACCCTTTCGTCTGTATAAGTTGGTTCTTCTTGCTTGGTCATGGTGCTTTGTTGTGGCAGTAGAAAAGTAAATAAGGCAGACTACTTGTTTTTAATTTTATCATTGAAATTTTTGTTGTCCTATAAAGTGTCCATGTTTCAATTAATTTCTATATTTTGTAGGTATTATACTTAAAAACCTAAGTTGGTTTTTTTCCTTCAGGTATGTCACTGTTAACCTCTATCAAAGCTATCAAATTTTCCATATTGACTCTCTATCCTTTAACAGAGTATCTGGGGGTGTCTATCTAGAACATCCTTGTCATCTTCCAATAGTAAGAATTTTACTTCCCCCTTTCAGTTCAAACATTCTCTATTCTTTCTCTTGCTTCATTGTTCTGGATAGTATATACAGCGTTTTCAATAAAGGTGGTAAAAAATAGACTCTTGTCCCGTTCTTGATCTTCAAAGAGAAAGCCGGCAGCTCGTCTCACTTGGTGTATTAGCTAGAACCTTGTCGTCTATGACAT
>JADRCH010000119.1:1266724-1299012 GCA_019843965.1 Rhynchomys soricoides | reverse complement strand
GCTCGTCTCACTTGGTGTATTAGCTAGAACCTTGTCGTCTATGACATTACATGTAGTTATACCCCTCCTTTACTAGTTCATTTGGGATTTTAATTATGAATGTTCAATGTTATCAAATGCCATATCTGCATGTACCAGAATAATCATATGGGTTTTGCATTTCATTAATGTGTTGTGCAGTTCTCACTGATTTGGTTTATGTTAAAGCATCCTTGAATCCCTGAAATGAATTCTTCCTTTGATGGTGGGAAACCATTTTAATGTGCTTTTGGATTTGGTTTTCTAGTTTTACTGAGTTTTCCAACTATGTTTATAAGCATACTGATCATTGACTTGTGTCTTTGTATAGTTTTACTATATTGATAATGCTGGCCTTGGAGAATGAGTTTGGAAGAATGCCTTCTTTTCCTCTTCATATACTTTTGGAAAACATGAGTTGGCTTTTGTTCTCTTTTAAATGCTTAGTGGATGTCTGCAATGAAGGCTTTTCTATTGTGAGGACCTTAGTACTGATTCAGTCTCATTGCTCTTTGGTTTGTTTAGATTTTTCATTCAATCTCAGAAACTCACTTCTTTTATCAACTATGTATAGGTGTTCACAATTTTCTATTTCCACAATGTCAGATGTAACATCTTTCCTCTGAGTACCGTTGTCCCTTCCTCACTCCCTTCTTGATGATTTGCTTTTTTGTTAAAAGTATGTTTTTCTATTTTAATCTTTCTTTTCTTTTTCCTTTTACTGACCTAGAGGTCAGTCTGTTATCTTTTTAGTTCCTTTAAGTGTAACAATGAGTTGTCTTCATGATGTAGATACTGGTCACAATAAACTCTCATTTAGTACTTGTTTTAGTATGTGCTTTCCATTTTTGTTTCATGAATAAAAATATTTTAATATCCTCATCTATTGGTTATAGCATAAATTCTTTGATTTCCATGTGTTTGTATAGTTAGTAACATTTTTCTTACCTCTAGTTTTATTTCATTATGGTTGACAAAGACAAGATTTCAACTTTAAAAAAAAAATTGTTGCCAATCTGTTTTTGTGGTCTGCAATGTAATCTACTCTGTAGAATGCTTCATGTTCTGAAGAGAATGTGTATTCAGCAGCCTTTGGATGAAACATTCTGTAAATGTGTGATATGGTTTGGAATGGTTTAACACTGCTCTTTGATAAGTTTTGGTCTGGGTGATCTAGATTATTAAAAATTCCCTTATTATTTTAGTCGATCTATTTCTCTAACACTTCTGTATCTGGATGTTCTGAAACTGAATTCATTTATATTCAGAGACATGAATGTTATTTTCCCTTGCCAAAATGATCCTTTTATCATTTATGAGTTTTTTGTTGGTGGTTGTTTAGGTTTGGTTTTTCAAGACAGAGTTTCTCTCTGTAGACCAGGCTGGCTCCAAACTCACAGAGCTCCTCCTGCTTCTGCCTCCTGAGTGCTGGCACTAAAGGCATGGGCCACCAGAGCCCTACATGGCTTTCTTTTAGTCCTTGAGAGTTTCTACTCTGATAGTTGTTCTACCCTTGCTTTATGATTCTATTCATATGGGATTCTTTTTTCACCTCTCCCTTTCAGTTTCTGTCCTAGGTGAACTTTAGGCAGTATATAGTTGAATCTTATTTTAACCACTTAGTTGCTCTATTTTAATGGGAGTTCATTTACATAACAGTGGATGGAGCTTGGGGACACTTATGGAATAGGAGAGAAGAATGCACGACCAGAAGGGGACAGGAACTCCACAAGAACAGCAACAGCCAACTAGCAGAAGACCCTCAAGGCTCTTAGAATCTAAACCACCAACCAAAGAGCTGGGCCTAGGCCTCCCCACTCATACGTAGCAGATGTGCAGTTTGACCTTCATGTGGGTCCTGAACAACTGGAGCAAGTGCTACCCCAAAATCTGTTGCCTGTATGTGGGATATGTCCTACCGACGAGGCTGCCTTGTCTAGCCTCAGTGGGAGACGCACCTAGTCTCTAGGTAACTTAAGTGCCAAGGTAGGAGGGATACTTAAAAGGCCCCCACCTGCTCAGAGAAGAGAAGGGGGGGGGATTGTGGGAGGGGTAACTGGGAGGTGGGCAGTGAGCACGATGTAAATCTGTGTAGCCCCCTTTTAGATGTTATTTCCTTCCTCTTGATGTCTTGGAATTTTTTTCATTTGGCAGCTTGATTTTTAACATGATTTGGGGTAGGTTTAGTTGAACTCAGTATGTACTGGTCTTTGACCATCTCATATATGTGTATAGCCTTCTCCAGGTTTGACAATTTTTCTGTTATCTCTTTGAATAAGCTTCCCAAGTCTTTAATTGGTTTTGTGCTTTCATTTCCCTCCTCCACTTTATGTGCACTGATATGTTCAGCCTGCATGTTTGTTTGAGGATGCCAGATCCCCCTGAAACTGGAGTTATGGACAGTTATGAGCTGCCATGCAGGTGCTGAGAATTGAGTCAAGTTTCTCTGGAGGAGCAGCCACAGCTCTTCACCACCACCATCTTAAAATAGCTTATCTAGCTGGGCAGTACTGCCTTTAATCCCAGCACTCAGGAGGCAGAGGCAGGTGGATTTCTGAGTTCGAGGCCAACCTGGTCTACAGAGTGAGTTCCAGGACAGCCAGGGCTACACAGAAAAACTGTGTCTCAAAAAGCCAAATACACACATACACACACACACACACACACACACACACACACACACAAAATAGCTTATCTTTGGTCTTATTTTTTCTGCTGATTGATGCCTTCTATTTAATGAAGCACATTTCCTTGCTCATTTACCTCCCTTAAAAACTGGCCATTTCCTGATCTTATTTTATTCCTTATCAAAGTATGATTTCCAGAAAGTCCCTGATGTGGGCATGCAATGTCATATGTAAAAGATTAAGGCTTTTATTTTCATTTTAACATTACTTGTGCCCTTTAAAAAACCAAACAGAACAGGTTATTCTGAAGTTGTATTCACTTCTGCTGTCTCAGCACTAGCTAGTACCCTTTAGTAGTTTATAGTAGTCTTGGTTTGATCTGTTAATTTACCACTAGAAAGCATCTGAAGCTCCTCTGTTCCAATAAGCGGTTATGGAATCATTCGGAACTGAATGACTGCAGGAAACCCAATTACTGATACAGTCTACTCACCTCTATCATTGCTATCTCTTCTCAGGGCTTTATATGGAAGGACTGGTTAGCCCCCAACTCAAAATGCCTTGTTTTTCTCCAAACTTGTCCATCTTGAATTGCTAAGGATTGTCTACAAGGCGGAACCAACTCTACAAAGTCCGGTCTGAGCTCAAGGCCCAGCCCCCAACACAGCATAGGCTCTAACACTCATGCAAACGTGCTGTCGCCTAGGCCGTAGCATACTCACGCCCTAAGGATGACAGCCACAGGGACACTTGCCATAATACAAACCCAACTGGGTGGGCTCCATCTTGTGTTCACCGTGCTGTCCTACCTTTCACACGCACACACACCTCAACAATCCTGTTTGTACAAGTAGGGAACAGATTATGGATGTTGTCTTGACTCCCAAAGACAGCATCACAGTGAAGCACATTTGAGTGTCGTGACCACAGTAAACATCAGGCTCAGGCTACAGCTAACACAGGGTCAGATGAGTTCATAACTGCGCAGCCTGTTAGAATAGGAAGCTGTCTGTAAAACTGGTATCTGGGATACTATGTGGCAAAGAGCTCACGGGATATAGGCACCTTGTTTCAGGGCAGTCATGTTTTTTCCTGAGGTTAAAGGGAGCTCCTTTAGCCATCTTATATGTAGAGGCCATCTGTGGCAGTCTTCTCTAGACAGAGGATAGTGGGTTTCAAGTTTAAGATCTAGGCTTTACACCCTCAAGCAATCCTCTACACTGTAAAATCTGGGGAGGCCTGCTGAGGACAAACGATGCTAGTAAGAGCTAAGGTCTGACCTGGTTTAGCTCTTCTGAAGGTCTTTTGTTGTTATGACTACTAAGTTTATATTTCTATGGGGAGCAGTTTCTGGACTACCTTGTTTCAGCATGTCTCCCACCTGCTCTGCTCTCATCAGCCCTTTTCTGAGCGCACTGGTGGTACTCAAACTTGCTTGCATGCCTGATTATCTTGCTTTTTAAAAGCATATCAGGAATCAACTTAAGGTGACCCAAATTTCCAAAGCACCAGGAACATCTGATGCTCACATTGAGCTTGATCCTAGCCTGGCTGCCAAATTTCAAGATCCTGAAGTGTTGGGTATCAGCCTCTCCCTCCCAACTGCAATGCTCTAGTGCCCATGCTCATAGAATTGCCACCCAAGGGACCTATTCTCTTATTTTTAGCTACACCAAAAAGCCTTTTCCTGAAAGCATGTTAAGTGTCTTCACTATTCCCTCAGGGTTAAGAAACTTTCAGGACTTCCCTAAAACAATACAATGAATTTCCTCTGCAAGAAACTTAACTCTTATTGTAGGGTAGTGCATTTCTCACACTAGACTTAAAATTGAAGATGCAATCTGATGGCTCATGAGAACTTGGCAGAAGCAGGCAAGCAGGTCTCTAAATTCAGAGGCCAGCCTGGCTTCCATAGTGAGCTCCAAGACAGCCAAGGACACGAAACTGTCACAGACTTAACAGCAAACGCTAGTTGACCAAATTTTTCAAATGTGACCAAAAGTCTAGATCAAATTACTAACCTACATCCCTGTATCACAAAATAGCTATAATTACCAACACCAGTAGTGTATAGTACAAGTTTCTCCTCCTGAAATACAAAACCCTCTCAATTCCATCAAATATGTATACCCGGAATTCCCAATTGTTTTAGTTTTGTCATCTGGACACATCAGGGTAGAGGGAACCTCAATGAGAAAATGCTATCAGACTGGTTTGCAGAAGAAGCCTGAGATATTAAACTGAGTTGGGAGGGGCTTGGCACAGCCCAGCACATTTTAGGAGGTACCACAGCCTGGGGCAACTGGTTCTGGGTTGTCTAGAAAGCAGGCTGAGCAAACCATGGTGACAGGGCAACAAGCAGTGTTTTAGCCCCCTTTCAGGTCTTGCTTTCAGGTTCCTGCCATGATTCTACCCAGTGGAGTAACATCAGGGATTTTAGCTGAAATAAGCCCTTCCCTCCCCAGTCTTTATAACAGCAATGGAAAGCAAACAAAGACACCAACCTCCTCACCCAAAGTTTTCATAGAACACATTCCTATTCGTAAAGTTACCTGCTTTTCTCATTTGGTTAATGTCTGAACCAGACTGAGGAAATGAAGAGGTATCTGCAAGGCTTGTGCAAACTCAGTCTCAAAGGTATATGCAAATGTAGCTATTTATAATCATAATATATAATATGAAATTTCACATACAAAACAGGAAAGCGGTGAATACTGAATTAGCCTTAGTAGTACATCTGTGAATAGTGGTAGTAGTCACTAATAGAAAATGAAGCTAATAGATCTCTAAAACAAAAATGATTTGGTGTCAAGTATAGTGGCACACACTCGTAATTCTAGCATTTGAGAAGTGGGATAGAAGGATCTCAGGTTCAAGGCCAGCCTAAACTATCCAAATGGGTGAGGGAGACTCAGCACAAAAGAGAAAACACAAGTTTTTGAAGTATGTCATGTTTTTATTGAAAATGTTAAGTCTACTACCCCAGCAACCACTTTCATTTGTATTGTCAAGCTGCACGATGTGCTGAGCCACTTAACACAATTGGTGTTAAAGGCAAATAAAAATCCCAAAGGTTTTATTAAATGCTTTCTTTCAAACATAATATGGGAATGGCTGATGCTCTCCATGTCACAGAAAAGGAAAAGATGAGTAAATTCCAAAACTTCCCAGTGACCCCAAATGTAAGATACACGAGCAACTAACGTTTACTTTGGACACCTCAAATTCTCATTAGATGACCAACTGATGTAGTGCAATGCTGCTGTTTGCTAATCACCAATGCAAATCCTGTCTTCAGAAGGCCTGCAGTGTAGAAAGGAACAGTATAGTATGCTGGTGTAGTAAGGCCCTAAGAAAGGCAGCAGGTCGTATAGTTAACTCCTTGTGGGCAAAATCTCTGCCCTAAAACTATGCAACCTACTACCTCTTCCTAGGAACCCATTTTATTCTTGCTGGTCTTCTACTTGGCAGATGCACTTCACACACCTGTTAAATCAGGCCTCTGAGTTATTTAAAATTCAACCACTTTGATATTCTTAAAAGTTCTTGGCCACATGATCTTGGCAAAAGCCAAAAATGCAATCAATTAAAAACCAATTTTTAAGTTATGTTAAAAATTAATCCAATTACATCAGAGGATTTTAAAAAACACTCAGCCCACTGCATATTTTATTTAAAACATTTATCAAAACTTCAAATATTAAGCCTCATAAAATGGCCTCTTGGGAACCAGAAAATTACTTATATCAATTCAAACAAACGAACCTAAAGCTTTTGCCATTTACAGGCCATATACTTCACTTCTAGTGAGCATTCCCACTGACCCAGAAATTATTTCAATTTTTGATGCCTAAATTAAAACAGAAGCAAATTCAGGTCATGACTTACCACTAGCAAAGACCAGCTTCAAGGGATTCTATCACTTTCCATAGTCACTTCAGTGGTCTTACAAACTACACCAGTTCTCCACATTCCATCTACTTGGTATAATAAGGATGTTAGTCCTCATGTCATTAGTAAGTAAAATAGAAATAATCATCCCCAGGCCTCAGTAAAGATGTTTTTCAAAACTGCAAACTGGTAGATATCCATGCTGGAGGAATACGGGGCCACAAAATTCCTCAGCTACTTGCAATACATTCAATAGGTAAATTATACACAGTCAACTTAACATTTCTGCTTTTCTTTAGCACTAAATAAGACTTATATATCCCCCTGTTCATGTTTTGTATGTCGAATTTAGAACAAAGACCAAATTTTCCAACATGTCCGCCTACACAAGATATTAAAGTTTTAAATTTGGTTTAGGATAAATCACTTGAACTGAGCCTATCCAAAGGAGTTTTGTTTCATGAAAAGATCATACTGACTATAGCAATGCACTGTAACTATAGTTAGATATAACTGCCCTTGCTTCCACATTCTGCCTCCCCTTCCCCCTACTCCAGTTTAAACAGCAGACACTTAAAACCTAGAGCTTGGGCCTTGCTTAGAAGGTCCAACAACAGATAGTCTGAGCACTAGAAAAAGCTGAAACATGAGCCCATCAACAGCTAACATTCAAGTCACCTTTCTAAAGACCCCTCTCATATTTTCTTTAAAGCTACCAATTATGGACTTTGTCACCTGAGTTTTGGGTGACTCCTCCTTCCTTTGTCCAAATCAATATACCACTCAAGTAACATTAATACTTAAAGCATTTTAAGTATGATAATAATCAGATTTCAATTTAGTCCATTAGTACCTTTCAGTTGTCCATTTACCTGAGACATCTTTCTCTGGACATGTATACCAGAAATGTAGAACAATGAATTTATTAATAATCCCCAAAGAACTGGTCCTGGATACTTACTTTTCCCATTGAGATATTTGCCTAAATTCTTTAAACATGAACACTAAAAATGTTATAACAATGTTTATTGCACTGAGGAAATTAACTGAAAAGCAAAACAAAAGGTCAGAATTCACTTAAGTTTTATAATATCCTCTAGAGAAAAACAATGCAGCAAGTCTACTCCTCAGGGAAGGCAATAGATTGTATAGTTATCTCCTAAACAGGGTAAAATCACTACCCCACAACTATACAATCTACTACCTCACTCTGACAGAGCAATTTTTCTCTCCTGGAATAAACATCAGTCTCTTTCAAGAAAGGTTAACAGTAAATTATCAACATCAATCAAAATTAAATCTTCCTTTACATTGACATAGAATACACAGTAAGTAAAAACTTGCCCATTCCCATCATCTAATTGTTAAATTAAAAGAAAAAGCATTAAAAGACATGCATAGCATAAGCAAATGTTTTTAAGGCAAGTTATACTTTAAAACACTGCAGTTAATTCTTGGTTTCCTATGAGACCCCAGGAATGCAGACTTTTCCATCACCTTAGGAAAGACAGTAGATTGTATAGTTATCTCCCAGTGGTGGGTGTGACCCTAAAACTATACAACCTACTACCTCATCCCACAGTGAAGAGAATATCCAGGGTGAATGTTGAAAGGAATCACAGCTGAGCACCACAAGAAGCCATTCTCCTTTGTAATTCCGGTTCCCTGTGTAATGAGGAAAAAGAAAATATTAGATTTTCACTTTAATTTGAACATGAAGTTTAACTGAACAGTTACATGTATGACCTAGGTTGTAGTTTCATTATATTATATGATACACTTGGGCTATAAACCCCTAATTCAGTATGTTACAAGATCCAGAAGTTACATTCTTACCACTGTCTGATACTGCAGCTTAAATGTCCTCAATCCAAAAACCTAAAGTGTCCAGAGCACCAATAGGAGATGACCAAATTAAAGTTTATATAGCTGGTGTGTGATATCGTAGCCAAAATATGGGCACATTAAATACACTACATGAAATTATTGTCAAGTAGGAAAAGATGTTCATGAGACATAAATGAATTATGTAGTGGACCTAGTAGTAAATATAAGCAAAAACATTAATTCTATGTCATACAAGTTAAAGTTCAAAAAATAAAGTCATATTCACGGTCAACAGATTTTCAGTAAGAGTAGCAGGGAGGCTGGGGCAAGAGGACCGCTACAAATTTGAGGCCAAACAGGACTACAGAACTAAAATACAATCTCAACAAAAGCCAGGCGACGACTGGAGTAAGTATTTTACCAGTGCTGGGACAGCTACTGATCTAGAAGCAGAGATAATAATCTGCTGAGAATCTCCTATCACCATGTACAGAAGTAACAGTCTTCAGTTAACCTAATGAAAGGACTGTGTAATTACCGCAAAGATATGGCTCATAAACACAAATACCCAATACATACATGAAAAGACCCAAAATACTGTTCATTAGTCATTAGGAACAACATACCTATCCAAAACAGGATAACCCACATCCATTAAAGCTACTGATCAAAAAAGGTAATGAGGACTAGAGATATGCAGGGAATAAGGCTGCCTATCACCAAGCCTGAAGAACTAAATTCAATCTTCAGGATCCACATGGTGAGGAGAGCTGATTTCCACAAGTCACCCTCTGACCTCCACACACATACCATGGCAAGCGTGCCCACACAAACATTTAAGGTATTAAGAAGTTCTAGCAAGGATGTCCGCAAACTAGAATCTTACAGACTGTTGAGAATAGTGAAATGGCACTAAGCTGCTTTTAAGTTTAATAATTCACTTAGGAATTTAAGCTGTCATCAAATATAACAAGTTTAAGTTAGTACTGGACTCAAGTTAGTGATCCTGAAATATTATACCTAAATCCCTGGTGCCCCGTGGGCCAGTTTCAGGTTGGGAGCTGATTACCAGAAAAACTAAGGCCTTACAGAGTCAGAACTTTCAGCCTCCTTTCTCAAAGCATAATAAAGCAAGCTAGAAAGTTAATCACAAAATGGCCAGTGATGTAAACCAATCATGCCTCTAAGTAATGAACATCCTTAAAAGGAATGACAGATTTCAGAAAGTTTCAGTCTAGAAACATCCTCATCCAAGATTGGCTTCTAACCACCACGACAAAAGGCTCCTGTTCAGGAAACATTCTGGACCTCACTGTAAATATCTTTTAAAATAAACCAGTGATGGTTTTCTAAAGTACCTTTCCTGAGAGAAACCATTTTAGCAGATTACTGAGCCTACAGAGTTTACAGCCAGAGCTTCAATTCAGGTGGCACTCTTAACACTCCAATAGCTTCTGAAGTAGGACAGGCATCTTACGGCAGATGTTCAGTTAGAAAATTAGCTGTTGGTGTTAACAATGCCAAGATGGTCAGAACTGCTTTATGAGTAAAAACAGCTTACCGTAAGATCTAGCAACTTTCTTCCTAAGCATATATACACTCAAGAAAAATGAACACAAAAATTCTATACAGAAATGTTCAGAAGCATTATCTGAAAGTTATATATTAGACAAAATTCTCCTAATCATTCGCTTCGAACTGAACCTTCACACAATTAATTGGCCTTTCTAGCCTAGCCTTTCAGTTTTCCTAGTTGTTATATTAACACAATGGACAAACTATCTCTGAAAAAAAGAAAATATTTACCATACCAAACTTCCAAGTAAACTTCTAAGTAAAAGTTCATACTTATAAATAAAAGTAAGTTTAACAGCTTGCCCCAAATGGAGGAAATAGCACAGGATTGCCAAACTACTCCAGACCTCATTTCAATTTTACAATGCCAAGATAGGCATTTGTAATCACTGTCTCTACAAAAGTCAAACCCAGGGCTGGAGAAATGGCTAAGTGTTGAAGATCATTTGCGGCTCTTCCAGAGCACCCACACTGTGTGGCTCACAAACAGCTCTGATTCCTGCTACAGAAAACTGGAGGACAAAAGAGATCCATCCTGATCCTGTGCACACACATACACATACAAATAAATTTTTTAAAAAAGGCCAAACCTCTATAAAATACAATCATTCCCAAGACTCAAGACTGCTCTCTGTTCTAAGTTTAATAACAAGCAAACCAACTTCCTCATTTAAAGCATGCTTGGGGTTGAGGGTGTAGTTCAACGGTAGAATGCTTGCCTAGCATATTCAAGACCCTGAGTTCAACCCCCAACACTGCACAAAAAATGTAAACATGTTATCATCTTTCAAGGATTTCAAGGTGTGTGCATGTATAAACAATGCTAAAAAAGCAACCTAGGACTTCATACATGCAAGTGTTCTGGCACTGAGAAATACTCGGTCCTAAAATACAGTATTTTTCAATCTTGATGAGTGCAACATGCTTACTTTAACTCTTGTTTCTTTGGACCAATCTAGTAATTCAAGACAAAGAGCTAGTAACACAATTCACTGGATGGAGAGATGGCTCAGCAGTTAAAGGCTTCTTTCTTGCAGGGAAACCAGGTTCAACTCTCAGCATCCACAGAGGCTCCCAACCATCCATTAAGACCAGTTTCAGAGGACTGGATGACCTCTTCTGACCTCTGTACTACACAGACACACATGTGTGAAACATTTATACATAACCTAAAAAAGTTATTTAAAAAATTTACAAGATATTTTTTTGAAGTTGTGTTGAAAGAAGGGGAACAAAAATCTACTACACAGAATCACTATTCATTAGTTACTTTCACCTCTTCCAACCCAACAAGAATTTTTTCTTAGTATTTTTTGTTTTGTGTGTGAGACAAGTTCTTACTTAAACCAGCCCAGGCCCAAAATTCATCAACAGTCCTGCTCCAAATTTCCAGTGCTGAGATTAATAACAGGTGCCTGAGCTACCATACTCAGTATGTATAATCTAAACCGTTCTACCCATCTCTATGCATGTCTGATACTAATATAAAAGATAATGCTGTTCACAAATTAATACTAACCTTCAACTCCTGAATATAATTACATTCACAAACTGATTTTTGGTAATAACTGCTCCTGGTCTGCTATTTTGATTAGGACAAACTGGAAACTAAAATCTAAAGTTAAAACAAGATTAAAGACTGGAAAACCAATCTAATAACATTTAGAAATAAAGACAATTGGCAACTATGTAACACTTAGTGCAGGTCAGAAGTAACTCTGTAACATTAGGTTTTTGGTATTTTCCTGTGTGTAGAGTAGCTCTGAGTGCCTTTTTTTTTTTTTTAAATAAATTTCACTTGGGACCAACTTTCTCATGAGTAAAATAAAGTGTTTCCTCTAGTCTGACCTTCACTTTCACCTGCTTATTATACACAATTCAAAATTTGAATACTATACCACTCTGTCAAATATTCAAGTGAATATGAATGAACTGCTGTTGATGCTTGCTCAACAAACTCTTCAATGATATTTTTGCTTTTCTTTGATAAAGCATTTCCAGTATTTCTAGTAATGGTAAATAAATTTATAAACAACCGACGGAAGATAAAGATTCCTGTTTCTTTAATCAAAGTTAACCCAATTTTCAGGATCTCTTATCATTCCATTTATTAAATACATTGTACTAATCCTGAGGCTCATATTAAGTTTTAAATAGCAAAGTATTTACTAAGTTAGGTCACATTTCCCAAAAGGACCATTTCCTTTCTTGGGCGTATAGTAGACACTTAAGACACTCTTTTTATTAAATCAGCATAGCTAATTAAATTCTGAAAACTGTTTAAAAAGTAATCACTGCCAAGGCAGTCCTCAATGCTCCTTTTTAAGTTTTCCACTGTAAGTTGGAATATTATATGAGAATTTGAAGCTCTATGCTATCACCACACACCTAAATGCACTCTTCTCTAAGCCTAAAGTATGTGGAAACATTTAGGGAAAGGCAGTGAGTCCAACCTGGCCGACTTGTTCTACTTATCTAGCATTCTACATACATTTTTTCTCTACTCTAAAATCTCTTATTATCTTCCTCCTCTACACTCAAAAGCCGTGAACAGCCACTGTAACCTTTAACTTGAATCTAGTTATTTAATATAGATTGCACAACTCGCTAAAATTAACTATTCTTAACAGACAACGCAGTTTAAGTTCCTTTCTAGGCATTTGTCAATCACATAAACTAAAAGAAAACAAGATATGGGGCCTGGCATGGTGACACACACCTTTAACCCAAGCACTTGGGAAGCAGAGGCAGAAGGAAAAAAAAAATAAAAAAATAAAAAGCGTTCCAGGCCAGCTGGGATTCATAGAGCAAAAAGATTTAAAAAAAAAAAAGTACGGGAATGAGTTAAGATGATGTCAGTCCTTCCTTCCCAGGATTTCAATGTACCTTCCTCTTTTCAAAAGAACCAGAACTGGGTAACTAGTTAAAACAAAATGCTTCCTAACCATATCCACCATACATGTCAATTTAAAACAAATAATCAAAAATGTCTCAAAATATTCCTAAAGTAACAAAAGTACCTTTCAGCTGTCTGAGAGAATCTATCTTGTATCTAGAAAAAGCCTTTTCTGAGATAAGGTTGGAGTACCAGAAAACTCTTGTCTATCTTTAAGACAAACATATCCAGGTGGCAAATCTGACTTTTGAAAAGTAGCTACACAATGCATCACAGTTGCATTATTTATTAAGAAACTATCAAACTGAACACCCGAAACTGGAATAGCTCAAAATGATACACATTGTAACTAAAATATACTCCTGCTGTAAATGTAAAATACTCTAGATTTCACTAGGTACCAATAAGGCAAACTCATTCTAGTTAATGCAGTCTACTCTTAATTGATTACATAATGCACAGAATGCCCACAAACACAAGGACCATGTAAGGTGCCCTCCTCACCCCATTACTCTAGTCCTGAGGTAACATTAAAAAAAAATCATTGACAATTAGTAAAAATATTCTTTATGCTGTAAAATATTCTTTATAGTGTAAATAAGCTTCTAAGGAGGATATTGAAAGTTTTGAAACACATGCCAGCCTTGAGTGGCAAATATACATCCCAACTCATACACACACAAATAGGGGGAGGGAGGGTTTACGCATTTCATGGAATGACTATAGAGCTGTTTCAACTATTCCTTGGAGATGTGTTATAGAGAAGAAATGTGCTCTTCAGGAGGACACTAACCATTTTTGCCACTCTCAAAATGGTACCTTGCAGGAAAACAAACATATATAGCCGATTTAGCACATTATTTCGTATTTTAAACTTTCCTAAAGTTTCTGATCACCACACACTAAAGTGATTCAGGATAGATGATTTGGAACATTGATTGGTGTGGTGCTTCCCTCCATCCTCCTTTCTTTTGAAACAGGGTCTTTCTTATACAGCCCAGGATGGCCTGTAATGCTCTCCATAGCTGGATAACTTCTAACAGTGCTGGAATTGCAGTCAGGTGCCACCAAGCCTAACTACAGAGTACTGGGGATGGAACCCGGGGCTTCAGGCATGGCTGGCAAGTACTCTTTATCAACTGAGTGAGCTCTATCTCCAGCTCTGGCTAAAAAGACTTCCTTTTCAATAAGTTTGGGTTGTGTCTGCACACATGTGGAGATCAAAGGACAACTTGTTGGGAGTCAGTTCTCTCCTTCCACCATGTGGGTGAGTCCCAGAGATCCAAACTCAGGTCACTGTCAGGTATGATGGCAAGTGCCTTCATCCACTGAGCTATCTGCACAACTGTCACCAATTCACACTGAGTTCTACAACACTAGTTACTGAAATAAAAGGAACATTTAGGATGCTATTCTCTAAACCAATTATTTTCCTTAGTTCTGGGGGAGGTTTATTGGGGACATTCCCAGGACCCTCAAGGAATTTAGATGAGACCTAATTGATAACATTTAATTATTAAGAGCATTTATTTTATTAATACTGGAAATGCAACCCACCAATTCAGGCATGTCTGACAAGCTTTCTTTCACTGAGCAACAACCCCAGCAGGACCATTTGTTTTAATACTTCACTCTGTGTCAGCTGATTTTTTTTTTTTTTTTTTTTTGAGACAGGGTTTCTCTGTGTAGCTCCAGCTGTCCTGGAACTTGTTCTGTAGACCAGGCTGTCCTCGAACTCTGAGATCCACCTGCCTCTGCCTCCCAAGTGCTGGGATTAAACTTGTGTGCTAACACCGCCCTTACACCTTCTTTGTAACATGTTTTGCATTCCTCTACCTTTCCATCTTGAAAAATTACTAAGTCTCGAATTCAGCACAACTTCAATTTATAGTGGGGGAGGGCACAGCCTGTTTCAAGCCTACAAAACTATCAATCTCTACAATAAAATCACCCATAGGGTAAAACGCACACCCCATTTGCACAATTTTGAAAATACTTTTCAAATCGGACTTAATTTGGAATATTTCTATTCTCTAATAAAAGTTCTTACATTTCCAACTGGTATTTTTGTTACACTAACAACTTCAAATCTCCCAAATTATTACTGCTTCAACTGATAAAACATAATGAAAAGCCAGAATGCAGAAAAATCTGTACTAATTTTTCTTATACAAATTGTTTAACTTGACGTTCAATTTTCTTCACAAGATTGGCAGGCAATCAAAATAAGAACACTGATGTTTCTAACTTCAAGAACAGGGTGCCAACACTTTTCAATAGTTAAAAAAAAAAAAGAAAGCTGTCACCATCTTCCATTTTAACTCAGTTTCTAAAGTTTTTCTCTCCCCCCTGCTTTACCCTTTCATAATTATATTTTCTACCCAAAAAGTTGAAAACTACATTACACGATCACCTCTGACACAGACCCCACACTAACAAGTTGGTTCACCGAAGGACAGTACTGGCCAAGGACATAAAGGTTATCACACTGCCTCCACTAACGAGCGCCGAGAAGTTTATTAGCCGGCCTCCGAGAGGCCCTCGCTTCCAAGAGTTTGCAGCCGCCGAGTCAAAAGGCCAGACCCGTTTCCGGTGCCACCGAGCTGCAAATCTCCAACCATCCCCTGGGATACAATTTCCTACGGCTCTCGCGCTCCCCTCCCCCTTGCCAAGGACGGGCCGCCGCAGCGAACCTCCAGCCCCAGCAGCTGCTCCAGGCCCTCAGGCCGCAGTTGGCCGAGCGGAGCAGGGGCAAGCAGCCAGCGTTGGCTCTCCGTCCCTCCCTGCCAGCGCCTTCCCGCCCTGTCCCTCCCCCCGCACTTCCTACCTTCCTTCATCCCAACCCCCAAAGCCAAGGTCTCCCCGGCCCACAAACCTGATGGCGGAAGTGACGTCATAGCGGCCTGGCTACGTCCGCAGCCAGTCACGCCACAGCAGGAGGCAGCACCGGCCAACCGGCGCTAGCCAGAGGGCGGGACTTCCGCCCGCCGCAAGTTTGATTGAAGCGGGGGGAGGGGCGAGGTGAGGAATGTGAAGAATGACCCCCTCCCCCGCCCGGTAGCCGAGGAGCTGGGCGGGAAGCAGAGGGGGCTGGGGCAGGCCAGCGGCCACGCGGCACCCCTCCCCCGCCCGCACCTCGCAGTCCGCAGCGTCGGCGTGCCGCCAGACCCGGGGACACCCGCCTGCCGGAGGCGGCCAGGACATCCCACGGGTCCCAGGGTGCGGCGCGGCAGCCCCACAAGTCTTCCCTCCTGCCGGCCCGCTGCCATCGCGGGTCTGAAGGAGGAAAAATGGCGACGTCCCCACGCTCGCCTTCACGCCCGTGGTACCCACCTCAAGCTCGCGGAAAAGGCTTCCCGCTACCGCCACGGGAATGGTCTGGCCTTCCCCACCGTGGCCCTCCACCGCCGCGCCCGGAGAGCAGCGCGCGAGAACCCGGATGGAAGCGCGGGCGGGCGCCGCCTCGGCGGCCTGAGGGAAGGCTACGCGCGCGCCGGGAATCCGATGCGGGGGCGGGAACTGCGGACAGCGCGCGCGCCCATTAGCGGAACCTCTTGATTGACGTATGCCTCGCCCTTTCGCCTTAGCCGGTCGGGGCTCACCGGGACCCCACTGGAGGATGATGGCTGAGCCCGCCCCCGCCGTGGAGAAGGCGGGTCTGGCCCGCCCACCGTGACAGGCTCCTCTTTCCCTACTGGAGGACCGGGAGAATAGCGAGGACCAACCTCTGAGTCCCGCCTTCCGCGGTAATGGACAAGCCCTGTCACGTGGCCGCTGTTCGCTCGGCCGGCAGCAAGGCGGGAGGTGCTGGAGTGTTCAGGGCGGTTTCACGTGTGCACATAGTGTTGGGTCCCTCTCAGTGGCTCGGAGGCCCGACGCCAAGGCCACTCCAAGCCTCGGTTCACCCATCTGTCACATATGTCACCTATGGTGTAACTTTTATCACTTTTTTTTTTTCTTTCCCATGTACTGAAATTTTTGTGCTAAAACTTCGTTTTCAAAGCAATCTTTACTTATTCTCTTTTTAAATCAATGGAAAGGCATTTCTCTATTCTTATTGGGACTTTCCATATACTAGGAGTCTAGAATCGCAAGACCTATGCTCTAGGTTTTTTGGTTTTGGGGTTTTTTGGTTTGTTTTTTTTTTTTTTTTTTTTGGGTGTTTTTTTGTTTTTGGTACTATTTAATGATAGTAGGTTTGTGCACAATTTGAGAGAGAGAGACAGAGAGAAAGAGGGAGAGAGACAGCAACAAAACCCCGTGAGCATTCATCTGCAAGCCGTCCAGGGTAAAGGACACTGTACACGTCAGCAACGTGCTTGTATTATGAACTCAAACTGTCAGCCATCCTCAAATTATCTGTCCAAAGTAAATGACAAGAGAGTTTAGAAGACGGAGAGTTTGGGGCTAAAGTGAACAAGAAACTAGAGGAGGGAGATAAACTTGAGCTTGTGGGATAGGTAGGGTTTGGAGAGGGCTTCAACCCTCAGGATACTGTGAGAAAGAGGGTTATAAACCAAAGGTATGACACAATGCCATCAACTCATCATCCAAAGCTAGGCTACTCACAGTAGGTTTTCCTTATGTGTGGGTTTTGTTGTTTTGTTTCCTTTTTCTCAGTAAACAGAAACCTAATTTGAAGGTGACTTATAGAACCAAAATGCCTAAATGTAGCCATCTGACTGGAGTCAGATGGGTGAAGTTTCTGGTTTCCATCCTAGGAGAAATGGCATTCCTGAGGGGCATTCTAGACTATAGGGATTGAGACCTATAAAATAGGAATAGCCCACAGAGAAGCAACCCACTGGGCCCAGAAAGAATTGGGTGCACGTTGAGATGGAAGATGAGCAAATTCCTTCAGCTGAGGTCTTGGAGAAGCCCACCCTGTGTCCTTGAGGCTTTGCCAACTCACAGTTCCCATTGTACCTCATTGGCTCCCTCCAATTTTCTCAATCTAGACAAACAAATCAGTATTTGTAACCAAAACCATCAAAGTAAAGCATACATGTTTCTAGAAATGTCCTCTGGCCTCTTTGCCTCAACCCTTCCCTTGTTAAGATCTCCTTTGACCTGTGTCTTCTTTGTTCTCATGTTCATTGTTCATTATATGACTTCAAGATGATCACCTGTTGATCTCCCTGCTGTTCATAGATTAGATGCTCTGTCCTTATTCCTGGGTGTGATGACCATTTTAGTGTGTCAGTTTGGGCCACCATACCCCAAGATATCTTGTTAAATAATATTGCTGGATGTCTGTGAGGATGTTTATAGAAGAGATTAGTATTTAAATTGGTAAACTGAGGAAAAACAAATGGCTTTCCCTAATTTGAGTGGTTGTCATCTTTCCATCCTGAGCTTGAATAAACCAAAATGGTACAGGGACACAGGGTGGTTGAATTCTCTCAGCTTTCTGACTCCTAGGCCCTCAGATTACACTAGCAACAGCTCGCCTAGGTCTGCAGCTTCCATATGGAACATTGTGGGCCACGGCCCAGCTAGATGGCTCAACAGATAAATGTACTTACCGCCAAGGCTGATGACTAAGTTCAGTTCCCAGAATCTACATGGTAGAAGGGAACCAACTCCTGCCAAGTTGTCCTTTGACCACACAAATGTACACATATATGCTGAATAAATAAAAAAAATTTTTTTCAAGAAATTTATAGGACTTCTTAGACTTCATAATCAATAAGCCAAGAATACACATGTACATTTACACATAGATGCTCCTTGGCTTGTGATAAAGTTTAGACCCAATAAATCAATATTGTAAGTCAGACTGTCATAAGGTGGGAGCATTGAATATACTACTGGCTCTGCTCTTCTGGTAAACACTGGCTAATACACCAGATCACCTTTGGCAGTTGGCCTAGGCCCTGTTATGGCCTGGCCTGGCTAACATAAGAATATCTGTCAGTGTCTTCCACAACATCATCTACTCCATATGCCCATGACTCCTGAAGGGCCTCAAGTGCTACTACTCCCTGAGGAGAACAGAAAAAAACAGGGAAAAAAAAAATTCACAAGCAGAGATCTGTCTCACATTATCTTCCTCAAGGGGTTTACAAACAGGTCATGGCCCAGGGTTCCACATGTTCACAGAAATGCTTGTTACTCTTAGGCAATGTTTTAAATCTATTTTAAATTGACTGACAGCATTCAAAAGGATCAAGACGTTTAATTTGAAAATATCTGGATTTCTTGGCTTTCTCAGAAAAAAAAAAAAATGGAATCTTTGCACTCAGTCTGCATTTCAACATGCGAGTATATTCTCTCTGTGCAGCATGAGCTATTTGTCAGTCACCAATGAGCCTGCTTCATTTATTCCAAGCCTGGTCCCTGAAGTCATTGAATGAGTCCTCTGGACTTAAAGCACAATCTCCTCTTGAGGTGGGTGGTCCTGACCCATTTCAAGTATGAGGCTTCGGTCTTAGCTGACACCTTTACCACAGAGCTGAGAAGGTAGCACAGGCAGAGCGGTACTAAGAAAGTCACTATCTAAATGAGGTCAATTAGAGTTCCTTCCTAAGGGTGTATCAGAAATGAACTAAGAGGAGAGAGCCCTCTTGACCTCAGTTCCAAAACGGCAAAGACAGATGAGGACAGGCCTATCTGCAGAAAGATACAATCAAGAGTAGAAAAGCAAGGGGCCTGGAGAGATGGCTCAGTGTGGACATTAAAAGCCAAGTGTAGTAGCATGTACCTATTTCCAGTGCTGGGGAGACACCCAGCCAGCCCAGCAGGATCAGTGAGCTTCAGGTTCAGTGAGATCCTGTCTCAAAAAATAAAGTGACTGGCATTGACTTCTGACCTCCACATGTATATACAGATACACACGTGCACAAGCTATACATGTGTATGAACACCCCCCTTCCCCCCCACACACACGAGTGCATGGAGAATCAGATGAAAGGCTGAGAGTGGGGGTCTGAAGCTGAGTCACTGCATTCTGGGATTCCTGAAATCACAATGATGAACCATCCTGCCTCTATCTTAGGCTTGAAGCCCTCTTACAGTGAAGGCAACCTAAGCTCATTCCTCTTTATGATTAAATCAAACTGTAACTTTAACTACAGATGGTTCTGTACCTACCTATTTCAGGAAACAACTATGGCCTCGTTTCAAAAAGTTGTAATGACCATCTTGCAACCCTACCATTGTTTGAAAAGATTGTTATGAAGTCCACCTTGTTACATTTTGCTTGTGTAACCCCACCTATTTAGCCTGCCAGCTAAATTTCCCCATTTGGAAAACCCCTATCGCTGAGCTATAAAAACCCTGTCTTCCTCGAATTCAATGCTGATCTCTTGAACCCCACTTTTAGGGAGAGATAGCCCATGTATGTGAATTAAAAAGCTTGCTTTAATTAATTTGATGCTTTGGATTGGTGTCTTTCCTTGCATGTTTGGGATTAGCAACAGCACTATTTCCCCAGTACATGTCAGACACATTTTTCTCTTTATAGGAAGTATGTGGAGTTTGTGTGAGTCACGTCCAACGGCAAGGAAGCTGGGAGGAGGATGGGAATAAGATTCAGAACCCACATTCCAACTATCTACTAACTGCAGTTTTGAATATATTGTTGACTTCTTTAGACTTCAGGTACTCTCATATTTACTTACTCCTGCATAACGGAATGAGTTACCTAACAAGCAGGAAGGTAAGTCAATCCCCAGGACCCCATAAACTGAACTAGATGGTGCATCCCTGTAATCTAGCACTTGGAAGGCGGAGGCAGGAGGATTATAAAGTTCAAGCAATTCTTGCTTGAGTTCAAGGCCAACATGGGATACATAATTCAATGAGTGTATATAACAGGCACTCACAGAGCCTTCCACAACTAGGTACTGAGTTTCTGAGTTTCATGGTAGATGTTTAATGGAAACTAACAGACTGGGCCAGGCAGTGGTGGCACACACCTTTAATCCTAGCACTTGGGAGGCAGAGGCAGATGGACTTCTGAGTTCGAGGCCAGCCTGGTCTACAGAGTGAGTTCCAGGACGCTATACAAAGAAACCCTGTTTCGAAAAAAAAAAAAAAAGAAAGAAAGAAAGAAAAGAAAAGAAAAGAAACTAACAGACTGGGATTAAAGACTGAGTTCCTTTGGAGAACTACATCAGTGTTCTTTAAGGGGCTGTTTTCAAGTCAGAGATTCTAGGGTAGGCTAAAACTCAGGCCTAGGCCAGGCAGATGTGGATTTGTATATAGTTCACTACCTAAATAATTGTGCGATCTTGGGCCAGTTATCTAAATGCACTGACCTCAGAGTTTGCTCAAAGAAGAAAATAAGTCTCAGCTCTTGCAGACGTCTTCACAATTAAATCAAATCCTTAACATAAAACTCAGCTAATGGGGCATACCTAGTAAACATTCAGCAAACTAGATATTATTGTGTTGGAAAAAGAACAGGACACCAGAGCTGGCCTACAGCTTCCTTTCAGGGATTCGTGGCTATTGTAATTCATGTGCCTGTCACTTTACTGAGTTAAAATTTGCATAACAAGTAATCGAAGACCTCTGTTAGCCTGTTTAGTTGCCCCTAAGAACTCACCTACACCACCACCTGGCCAGGAAACCTCGAGAAGCAATAAGCCAGGCAGTATTCATTCACACCTTTAATCCCAGCAGTTGGGAAGCAGAGGCAGGTGGATCTCTGTGAGTTAGAGGTCAGCCTGGTCTACAGAGCCAGTTCCAGGACAGGCTGGGCTACAAAGAGAAACCCTGTCTGGGGTTTGGGAGTTAGAAAGAAACAATATGCTTCTTAATAAGTAGGTTTTCCCAACAAAGGAAGAAGCCTTAAATATCAGTTATCAGCTGGGTGATCCTTATGGAGAGAGAAATCACAATGTGGAAAGAAGCCCCCCTCCCCCACCACCCCAAGAAGTAAAGTGTACCTGCTTTCTAATTGCAGCCAAAATAATCAAAGTTGGGAGCCCCAAACAGGACTTTACACCATGGACTTCATGGCCTCAAGCCCACTTTCCTGTGCAGAGGGCACCCTAGTGGAGGAGGTAGAGGAGGCAGAAGGTGGGTCCAGAAAGCCGGGCAGCTTCCTCCGACTTTGGCAGGGAGCCGGGCACTGACAGGCACAGAACTTCCTCCGGCGCTGTGCATTCCACCCACGCCCTTGCCCTCTCAGCTTGGTGCCCGGAACCGAGAGAGCCCGGCCTCCAGAGCCAGGAACCGGTACTGGGTCCTGCACACATTCAGGCAGGACCTAATCAGTGATGTCTGTTCCTATAGACACTTTGGCCTTAGTGTGGATGCCTTCCAGGAGCCCCAAGTCAGTCATGTCCTAGTGCAGAAACTGCACTGTGTTCCGGTGCTTCAGCACAGGCTCTTCGTCTGGTGTAGAGCTGGCGCCAAGCCTGGAGGAGGCCGGCTGGAGCCACTCCAACAAGGAGGAGAGTTCCAGCTCCTACTCCGGCAAGGCAATCCTCGGCGCTGGGTGTCCATAAGCAGCCATTTTGCCTGCATCTCCAGTACAGCACGTGTGGTGGTGGCTGGCTTGTAGAAAGTTCCTGTTTGCTGAGAAGGAACTAAGAATATCTCTTTAGGAAAGATATCCAGAGAGGTAACAGGAGGCCATGTGCTTGCTCCTAGGACGGGAGGCCCAAGGCATGCAGGCACTGCTGGCCATCTGCCCAGGATCCATTTGTCAGCTCTTTCCTACCCAAAGAGCCCTGATTCTTTGGGGGCAGCAACGTGGGCAGCTAAAAATATTGCATTCATTTCCTGTTTCCTTTACATTTGGGGTGCAGTACAAGCAGATGCAGACATCTGGGGTGGAACTCCTAGGAACACTGCTGAGAAGCTGCAGTGCCTCTGGAAGAAGCGTGGACCCCTGTCCTTTCTGTTCACCTATAGAGCCTGGGGACCTGTTGTCTGTCTGAGTCAGCAGTCTGTCCAACCTGTGAGATGATTGCTGCATGTTGAGGTGTGAGGGTGGGGAGCATCAGGGTCCCTCCAAGCCGAACACCTCCCATTTGCAACCTGGAGTCTTTAAATAAGTCAGAACACCTACACACACCTCGTTTGGGATCACTGTCATCTACTTCCTCTATAGCCAAACACAGATTTGTTGTTTGTTTGTTTTTGTTTTTGTTTGTTTTTTGTTTTGTTTTGTTTTTGTTTTTGTTTTTGTTTTGAGACAGGGTTTCTGTATAGCCCTGGCTGTCCTGGAACTCACTCTTAGACCAGGCTGGCCTCGAACTCAGAAATCCGCCTGCCTCTGCCTCCTGAGTGCTAGGATTAAAGGTGTGAGCCACCACTGCCCGGCTCAACTACAGATCTTTACTGAAAGAATACAACAGAAAAGCATAGCAAACACTTGTGAAGATGAAATCCAGATACTCCCCATGTAACATTGTTAAAAACAACACAAAAGCAACAATAACCAAGGTCTTCCACTCTGGCTTGTCTATAGCCAGCATCATCCCTGCCTGATCCAGTGCACGTAAAGTCCAGAGATTTGCTTCCCTAACATGGACAGCAAATGCAGGGGGAGGTACACAAGCCATGTAGAGTCCTAAGGGGTCTGGGTTGGTATTAACCATGAGCCCTGCACTCCAGGCTTTTGCCTGGTGGAAGAGGGTTCTTGTGTCTGAAGAATAGTAAATGAGATGGTGAAGAGGCAGAACCAGGCATAGGGCCAGGATTGCAGTGTGCGCAGTTTAACAAATGTATCTTTCTGCCCTTCTGTCTTCTGTCATGCAGCTTCCCTTTAGGTAACAGTGTGCTTTCTCATTTATCAGCAAGGAGATACATTCTACCACCCACAGTCAGTGTTTGATGCTGGATATAGTATCCAACTCTGTATTCTGGGGCTTTTTTTCCTGCTTGATAAAGCTTTAATTCATAAATTAAGCACAAAACAATTAGCAACAATAATAAAGTAGGAAAATTAGAGCGATGTGTGCAAGTTCCGAGATGTTAGTCTCTCTAAATGCCTCGTTCTGCTCATCTTTCCTGTTCCTGGAATGATGGTTAATTATCTCGCAATGATAATTAAAGGAAGTGGTGTGCAGCTTCTTGCAGGGCCATCGTTGGGTAAATCAGGATGACTTGAACATAATACTACAACATCACAAGAGTCCGATCTCATAGCTGAGATGCTACAGAGGGACTGAGGGGTAGTATACACAGCATGCGTACATGGGACAAAGGGATGATTCATATCCAGGGGGGTATGGAACACACCAACATGAACATTCTTCTTGTGACCGAGAGTGATGTCCAGCTTAAAACCTACGAAGCGTTTTAAGAATTATTTCTTCGGGGCTAGAGACATGGCTCAGTGGTTAAGAGCACTGACTGCTCTTCCAGAGGTCCTAAGTTCAATTCCCAGCAACCACATGTGGCTCACATCTATAATGGGATCTGATATCCTCTTCTGGTGTGTCTCAAGACAGCTACAGTGTATTCACATAAAAATAAAAACAAATAAGTCTTTAAAAAAAAAAAAAAAAGAATTATTGCCGGGCCGTGGTGGTGCACACCTTTAATCCCAGCACTCGGGAGGCAGAGGCAGGCAGATTTTTGAGTTTGAGGCTAGCCTGGTCTATAGAGTGAGTTCCAGGACAGCCAGGGCTACACAGAGAAACGCTGTCTCGAAAAACAAACAAACAAAAAAAAAATAAAATAAATTATTTCTTCAATGTTTTCAGGTTTTGGTTGGCATCAGATTGCTGAAACCAATGGAAGCAAACCCAGAGAAGAAGGAAGATGCATGTATAGGCACCCTATTAACTTGCAAACATACTGTGATTTCATCTGATAATAATTTGAATCAGAGCTCAAAATAGTACATGTAAGGTGCCTTAGTTAGGATTTCCATTGCTGTGAAGAGACACCATGACCATGGCAACGCTTACAAAGGCAAACATTTAATTGGGGCTGATTTAGTCCTTGATCATCATGGTGGGAAGTTTGGCTGCACACAGGCAGACATGGTGCTGGAGAAGGGACCAAGAGTTCTACTACTTAATTCATAGGCCGCTGAAGAAGAATGTTCCACACAGGGCAGAGCTTGAACTTATATATGAGACCTCAAAGTCCCGCCTCCACAGTGATACACTTCCTCTAACAAAGCCACGCCCCCTCGAATAGGGCTACACCTCCTAATGGTGCCACTCCCTATGGCCAAGCATTCAAACACATGAATCTATGGGGGACATAGCTATTCAAACCACCATATAAGGAAATTGTGCTACTGTGTGTAAACTTTGTCATTACACGGAGAGCAAGGGAAGGTCAGAATCTAAAACGTTTACTAACAGCTCTAGCTCTGTAGTGAAGCAGAGGAGACCCCATTGGAGCTACCACTGTGCTCAGGCCAGAGATGGGAGGAAGCCCAGCAGCAGGGACAAGAGGTGGGTTTGGCTGTGTCTGTATTGATACTGTCAGCACTCAGAGTGAGCACAGTGAGTGCCTGAACTGTCTGAGCAGGAACGTTGTCTTGCTTGCGTGGATACTGAATTGCGATAGTAGAGTCTACCAACTGATAGTCCCACACAATGAAGGAAGGAGAGGAGGGAGGGAGAGGGAGAGAGAGAGAGCAGTATATTCCATTTACTGACAATACATATGCTGGTTCAAGCTCAGTAAGCCTGATTCCTCATATCCTTTAAACTGTTTCTACGACAGCCCCCATGGAGTAGAAATGATGTACAGAAGCCAATGGTTTTAAAGCTTTCGATGTTTCAAAAACTCATTTGTTTTGAAACTATCACATTATCAACAGACATATCTATCTTTTCCAAAAATGTCCCCATGCCCTTAAAAAAAAAAGTGTAAATGTTTGTATGTAGACCACATGCATGCTTGAGGTCTATGGAGGTCAGGAGACAGGGACCACGATTCCCTGGGACTGGAGTTGTGAACCACAATGTGGGTGCTGGGAACCGATCCCAGGTCTTCTGCAAGAGCAACATGTGCTCTTAACTGCTGAGCCAACTCTCCAGTGCAGCCCCACCCCGTGTCCTTGTGTAACTTCCTTCCAACCCATCCTCAACCTCTCTCCCCTAGCATTCATTGATGTTCTTTCTCTAGTTAAACATTACTTCATGGTTTCAGGAATTTACATGAATGGAAATCTCATTCTTTTTTGTCTGGCTTCTTGAACCCAGAAATTTCCAGATTAATAATAGGTTTTTATACACATCACCTGATTGATCCACCCATACAAATAGTTCTATTATTCCCAGAGCACGTTGTTCATTGTAAACAAGAAGCCACCTATTTGAGCCAGGCCCATAGATGCAGGCCTATGACCTTAGTTACTCAGAGGCCTGAGACAGGAGATCACAAGCTCAGTTCCTGTCTGGGATGGACTGAATTCAAGGCCAGTCAGAACAACCAAATGAGGCTCTCAAAATGTATAACGTTAAGAGAGGGCTAGATGTAGCTCAGTGGTAAAAGCTTACCCGGTGTGCACAAGGTCCAGGATTGGATCTCTAGCATGACAAACAAAACCAAACCTACTTTGGTTTGGTCAGATTGTTTTTTTGTTGTGGTGGTTGTTTTTGTTTGCTTATTTGTTTTTCAGAAATGATGTCATTAAAACCTTTTTTTAATTCTGACTTCTTGCGATGTATTATTCTATTTCTTTTTCCTTTCTGATTGCACTGGCTAGACCTTCAGTGAAATCCTGACTGACAGTGATAAGAGCCAGCATCCCAGTCTTCAATCTGGTCTTAGATCAAGGAATTCAGTGTTTTAAGAGTACCTGTGAAATTCTTATTCACTTTTCCTAGATGCCTTTATTATGTTTTCCTGTGGTGTAGTGAAAATCTTTGTCCCTGGTACCTGGTCCAGAGCTCCTAAAATCTTTGGGATCTCCCAAGGGACTACAGCATCTTTTGTCATTTATAACAAGTGCCTTTCCATTAAATCTGACTGAGCTATGGGGAAAGTCTTAGTGGGTCCCTGTTTTAGTTAGGATTACTCTTGCTGTGATGAAACACCATGACCAAAGCAGGGAAAGGGTTTATTTTGCTTACACGTCTATAGCACTGTTCTTCAACAAAGGAAATCAGGACAGGAACTCAAACAGAGCAGGAACCTGGAGGCAGGGGCTGATGCAGAGGCCATGGGAGGGATGCTGCTTACTGGCTTGCTCCTAATGGCTTGGTCAGCCTGTTTTCTTAGAGAACCAGGACCACCAGCCTAGGGATGGCACCACCCACTGTGGGCTGGGCCATCACCCACCAATCACTAATTATGAATATGCCCTACCAGCTTTCCTACAACCTAATCTTTTTGTTTGTTTGTTTGTTTGTTTGTTTTTTCAAGACTGGGTTTCACTGTGTAGCCCTGGCTGTCCTGGAACTTAGTCTGTAGACCAGGCTGGCCTCAAACTCAGAAATCTACCTGCCTCTGCCTCCCAAATGCTGGGATTAAAGGCGTGTGCCACCACTGCCCGGCTTCCTACAACCTAATCTTATGGAGGCATTTTCTTAGTTGAGGTTCCCTTCTCTCAAATGACTTTAGCTTGTGTCAAGTTGACAAAAAACTATCAGATACAGTGTCTAAATGGCTTCAGGATAAGGGCTGGTCACCAGAAAGCCACAACTGGAAGGCTGGAACCACTTAACTTCTGGAGGGAGAGCAGAGGGGAGGGCTGGAGACTGAGATAATCCACTGTTGGTTTTTTTTTTTTTTTTCAGACATGACCTCACTCTATAGTTCAGGCTGACCTGGAACTTGCTGTGTAGACCAGGTTAGCCTACTCACAGAGATCTGCTTGCCTCTGCCTCCCAAGTGCTAGAATTAAAGGTGTGTACTGCAACACTCAGCTACGAAAGAAATTTTAGCTGCAAATTCCATTTTACTAGTTAAATGGTTATTCTGGTTATTGATTTCTTCAATGGGGGAAAATGTTACAGTTTGTGCCCTCTATAGGTGTTATAGTTTGTATATGCTTGGCCCAGGGAGTAGCACTATGAGGAGGTGTAGCCTTGTTGGAGTAGGTGTGTCACTGTGGGCATGGGCTTAAGACCTCATCCTGTGGGCTGGAGAGATGGCTCAGTGGTTAAGGACACAGACTTCTCTTCCAGAGGTCCTGAGTTCAATTCCCAGCAAACACATGGTGGCTCACAACCATCTGAAATGGGATTTGATGCCCTCTTCTGGTGTGTCTGAAGAAGGCGACAGTGTACTCACATACATAAATAAATAAATAAATCTTAAAAAAAAAAAAAAAAGACCCTTATCCTAGCTGCCTGTCTTCAGATGAAGATGTAGAATTCCCAGCTCTGCCTGCACCATGCCTGCCTACATGCTCCCATGTTCCTGCCTTGATGATAATAGACTGAACCTTTGAACCTGTAAACCAGCCCCAATTAAATGTTATCCTTTATAAGACTTGCCTTGGTCATGGTGTCTGCTTACAACAGTAAAACCCTAACTATGACAATAGGCTTCAATCTAAATTGTGAATTGTTTTTTAAATTCAGTTTATTTTGAAGCGTGTTTTAAAATATGTTATTTATTTATGTTATTGTGGCTGTTGTTAGCAGTAGTAGTCATAGTACTGGAGGGGGGGTGCAGATTCCAGTGATGTATGGATGTCAGAAGACACCTGTGTGGAGTCTGTTCTCTCTCTCCACCTTTCTGAAGGTGAAATTCAGGTTGCCAGGCTTACACAATAGTTACCTTTACCCACTGAGCCATGTCCCTGGTCCTGAGATGTGTTTTTGATACTTAGGTCTTGACAACTTCTTATTAATTCTGACAAATGCCATTTTAATAGGAGCATGGATGGCTTTGAATCAATGTGATTACCGATCTAGTTGTTTTGAATTCGGCCACCTTGCCATTTGTTTTGATGTATCCAATGCCTCTTTGTTCTTTCTCCTTTTTCAAATCTTGTTTAGGATTAATCAAGTATTCATTTTATTTTTTATAATTCCACTCTGTCTCCTTAGTAGTTTTAGTGGCTGTGACTCTTTGGTTATTTTAATGGCTGCTCAGAGCTTGAGGTACATACATTATTGAGTTGGTAAGCTCCATCCAAGTTTCTTTAGAGACCCTGTCTCAAAAGATGAGGCAGGAAGTGGTAGAGGAAGACAGCCAATGACAACCTCTGGCCACATATGCTTGCACAGATACAAACATGTATACATGCATGCATCACACACATATGCACACACAAACACACATACACATGCACACACACGTGCATACACATGCACACACCTATGTACATGCACATACTTGCACACACACTTGTATACACACACACACACACCACATACCATCACAAGGAAACACATCAGCATATGCAATTATTTGTCAGGTTTTACATTTGGAGAACTTCTGACCATTATTTTTCTTTAAGTAAGTTCCTGTCTATTCTATCTTTTCTTCAGTGACTCCATTTACCTAGATATGTGTTAAGAGCAAACATGTTACAAGACATGAGGAGAAAACAGTTTATACATCCATGATTTTGGAACATTTGCAGTCATTCTGTACCCCACCAATGTTCCATTCCAAATAAAATCAAACCCTTGTGGTTTTGTTTCATTCTGTGTAATTTCTACAGCTATACCTTCAAGTTCATTTTTCTTTTCTTTTCTTTTTATAGTATCTGACCTACAGTTGACCCCATTTTCATGACATTGTAGTTTTGATGAAAACAAAACTCCAAAAAACCTCAACCCAAATTTTGAGGGCCTTGCTGTGTAAGTGTAACATGTGTGTATCTGTGATATATGTGTGTATGTTGTATATGTATGTGTGGTATGTGTGTGTTTGTGTGTGCAGTGTACTTGCCTGTGTGTGTATGTGCAAGGCCAGAACATATTGGGTAAGCTGGCCCATCACTCTCTACTTTATTATTTGAGACAGGGTCTCTTACTAAACGTAGAGCTTTCCATTCTAGCGAGACTGGCTGATTACTGAGCCCCTAGGATCTGCCTGTCTCTGCCCGACACTCAACACTGGAGTTATTAAGCATATAACTGTGCCTGTCACTTAGAGGTGCTGGGAATCTGAACTTCAGGTCCTCCTGCCTGCACATCGAGCAGAGCATTTTATCTACTTTACAAGCATTTCTTCAGGCCACCACCAAATTATAATAACCTTAATTGTATTATGTTTTGTTTATTTAGTGTGTGTGTGTGTGTGTGTGTGTGTTGGGGTACATGTATGCTATGAGCACATGCAGGGGTCAGAGGAAAACTTGAAATGTCTGTTCTCACAGGTGGTCAAGCCCGACAGCAAGTCCCTTCGTCTGAGTCTTGAGCTCCCCAGTCCTCAGTTATAATCATGTTTAATGTCTTTGCCTATGAATTCTACCATCTGTCTGTTCTTACTTGGCTGTGATTCTGTGGTTATTGTCTTCACTGCCTGCCTGATTATCTTTGATGAGATGCCAGACACAGTAAATCTTCCTCTGTTGGGTGCTGGCTATTTTTGAAGTCCTACAAACCTTACATTTTGTTCTGTGATGCAGTTGAGCGACTCAGAAACGGTTCGTTAGAGGCAGAGCAATTGTCAGTGTAGGGCTGATTATTTCTACTACTGAAACAAAACCCAGCAAGTACTTCCTAATGCTTATGGTTGCTGAATTTTCCATTTTTCTAGGCCTGGTCCTTCTTCCACGTGCTCCCTTTTCTTACAGACTTGTGCACTCTCATCTCTTGGGACTCAGGTAATCTTAGTTCCTTGCCTGAAACTCCCTCTGTCAGGGCCCAGGCTAGAAAACTTGAGGTACTGAAGTGAAGAATGTGTATAGTCACCTTGTTTGTTTTCTATCTCGGGAATTGTCTTTGGTGGACAAACATCCAGTGCCTTTAAAAGTGTTGTTTGTTATGGTTTGTTTGCTATTGTTTCAAAAGGCAGAGTAAAACCAGTCCCTGTTACACTATCCTGGCTGGAAGATGAGGTAATGTAACAGACTCAATTTCAACAGGTATTGTCTAGTATGGAAGGAAGATATTCAGAGGTTGACCCAGATGTCACCTGCCCAGATTGTTCCTTCAAAGTTGGGCCTGCTGTCCCGCTGTGGTCTCATCAGGTCCAGTCCCCAGATCCTGCAGGTGTCCTCAGCTCTATCCTCCCCAAGCCACTTTACACTCGTCACCTGGCCACTCCAGCCCCACGTGGGCATTCTTGTGGACAATGCTGGGTGACTTGGGTTTCTTGCAACCCAGATTCTAAGTTTCTGCTTTCAGACAACCCAGGACATGCTGCCAACTCACTGATAGCCCAATGGCCCAGACAACAGTCCCAGGGGCTCTGCCCTGATGTCACTGTTCACAAGAACAAAAAGTTCACCCTTGAACTTATTTCAAAATGACCATCTAGTTTTTCAGTGTGTGCATGTGCACACAAGTATATGTGACCTGAAAATTTTTGGATAACGTTTGTCAAGTATGCATTTAACAAATGTGTCTTAAAAATTAGCCCTTAAAATATATACTGCAGGGGCTGACAGATGACTCGGAAGTTAAGAACACTCACTGCATTTCCAGAGGACCCAGGTTCTATTCCAAGCACCCACACAAGGGCTCACTTCAGTTACAGGGTATCCAGTGCCCTCTTCTGGTCTCTTAAGCACGGCACATACATGGTACACAGACATACAGGCAGGCAAAACATAAAGTAATAACATAATTTTTAAAACCATATATACTGTAGGAAAAATATCAGGAAATCAGGGAAATCAATTGCAGATGCTGAGCCTTATTCATTTTATAAGATAGTATAAGATGTGCTTCTTAGCCATGGCGCACGCCTTTAATCCCAGCACTTCTGAGTTCAAGGCCAGCCTGGTCTACAGAGTGAGTTCCAGGACAGCCAGGGCTACACAGAGAAACCTTGTCTCAAAAAACCACAAAAAAAAAAAAAAAAAAAAAAAAGATGTGCTTCTTAGCTGAGGATGGGCCTCACCTTTTTAAAAATTGAAAAAACAAATAGCAAAATGAAATGAAACAAGAAAAACAATAGCAAGGCTATCTATCAGTGCTGGGGCCACAGCATACTGGCTTTTTTTTTTCTTCTTCTTCTTCTTTTCTTAACATAAGCTCTGGGGGTTAAACTCTGGCTCTTATGTGCTTATATGAGCACTTCACCTACTGAGCTATCTCTCCAGTCCTTGTTAGCTGGCTCTTTACGCCAGCTTGTGTCCTTTATAGTCTAGGCAATAAATGTGGCTGGCCATTAGCCCCTTCTGTGCACAGTCATCTCCATATCTGCAGTAAGCTTGCGAAGGGAGACTCATGGAGAGGGGCCAGCAACCTTGGCTCCAGCTTCCAGCTACCATCTGCTGACTGGGCCAGGAGTCTCTGGCTGCTCTCCTTCAGTTTCTTCATCCACGGTCTGTAAAACAAGGCCATCTTGGATCCCTTTTGCTTTCTAATTTTGTGTAGCGATGGTGGTTTGAATGAAAATGGTCCCCATAGGGAGTGTCACTGTTAGGAGGTGTGGCCTTGTTGGGTGGGAGGGAA
>JADRCH010000119.1:1243462-1266714 GCA_019843965.1 Rhynchomys soricoides | reverse complement strand
CTTCCTGCTTCCTGCCAATCCAGGTGTAGAACTCTCAGCTCCCTCTTCAGCACCTTTGAACTGTAAGCCAGCCCCAATTCAATGGTTTCTTTTAATAAGAGTTGCCATGGTCATGGTATCTCCTTAAAGCAATGAAACCCAAGCAAAAACACTACCAATGTTCCCTGGCTTGTTCCTTCACCATTCCTAATATACACTGTGTGCCTCACATTCAGGAAGATCTTGGAACTGTAGGGGCTGTCTTATGATTAAGAAGGCAAGTCCCAAGAGCTGCAGAGAATGTGACCCAAACCTTGACAGTGACCCAATAAGCTGAGTCAGATCCCCAGGTACTCCTTGCTGGAAACCTCCATGAACCACAGAGCCATATCTTTCCAACTTCAACCACTATGCTTGGCAGTTCTAAGAGTTTGGTCTTGGCTGGTTCACAGGCTTTGTGGAGGACTCAGTGTTTAGAGCTGAACTTGAAGGCTGGGTCATGTTTGGACACGAAAATGTGAAGGAGAAGGAAGAAGAGCAGTCATTAGTGCGGGGCAGAGGCTCATGGGATCCACAGTGAGGACCCGTCAGAATTATTAGTCCAGATGACAGTCTTGCAAAGGCAAGCAAGCAGAGCCAGAGATGGACACTGGCCTCAAAGATCCAAGCCCACAGCGACAGTGAGATGAGCCCTTTTACAGAAACATGGGTTCCAGGAAAAGCCCAGGATTGTGTCTGCATAGCTGACCACTATTGCCCACCCCCACCTGCCTCTATGTGTTCCCATCCTCCTTAGGGCTTTTCGATCCAGTCTGGTTCTGGAACACAAGGCAACAGGATAAAAGCTGGCCTCTGAATCCTTTGTCCTCTGCCTTCTGTGAAACAGCCCAGGGCCTGAGGAGAGCTGCCTCACAGGTCCTTGTGGAAGCTTTTGGCTCATACTGATGATACTCAGGGATAGATCTGGATTTTTGGTCCAGCTTAGATCAGGGTTTCTCAAACTGTCCATAGTACAAGGCTAGCTTATAAGACAAAAATCTAACATAACATAGATGGATATCTTTTAGTGTGTGTGTGTGTGTGTGTGTGTGTGTGTGTGTGTGTGTGTGTGATGTATATCTTGGAGGCTACCAGTCCATGTTAGATGTCTTTTATCTCTCTTGCCTTATATTTTGATTCAGACGCTCAATCCTGGAGCTCATGAGTTGGCCAGACCTCATGACCTTTAGACAGCTTTACTTACTGTGCCTTTATCTCCAGCCCCTGTTGTTTTCTTTGGTTTGTTTTTTGAGATAGGATCTTGCTGTCTCACCCAGGATAGCCTCAGACTTTCTATCCTCCTGTCTCAGCTTCCCAAGTTCTGGGATTACAGATGTGTACCACACCTCCAGATCCATGGTTTTATAAAAATGTCATAAAATTAAATTAGAGGGAATGAGTCCAACATACAACATATACTTATGCAAAGGTATCTTTACGTTACACAGTTCCACGTAAAATGAATATATTCATTTGGGTTCCCACATGCACCCCTCCTTCGGTATGGGCTGCTCAAGGGATCCTAACCTGACGGGGGGATGGGAGGACTCAAAGTAAAATAAAATACTGTAAAATAAAAACAAAAAGAACCACCACATGACACTGGCACAGATTTCCTTTCACTTCAGAAGATTTACCAAATCTTCTGCTAGTGTAAGGGACCGGGACAGTGGCTCTAACTGGTGAAGATAAACAGGGCTCTGCCTGGAATCTAATTTGATGCATTTCAGGCAATTCTGGACCAACTCTGAGACTTGAAGTTCAGAAGTGATACGCTGAGAATTCAGCCTAGATCCAGGCTGTGTGGAAAGGGAGGCAGAAAGATGGCTGGGGATGCGGCTCAGTCGGTAGTGTTTGACTAGTGTATGTGAAGCCTCCCATAAGCCAGGCATGGACCAGGTGGAAGCAGGAAGACTGGAAGTTCAAGGTCATCCTTGCCTACGTAGTGAACGAAAGGCCAGTCTGAGATTCATGATGCCTAATTTCAAAGGGGGTGGGGTATTGAGTAGAAAGATCCCGAGGGCATCAGAAGCCCTGGGACTGCCTGCTAGAGAATACACCGATAAATTAGACAGCCTTCACTTATTAAAAAGATAAAAACAAAGTGACTTCTTTGGGGTCCCATCCAACAAGCTCAGGGGTTATTTTTTACTTCGTATAGGCCAAAGCACAGGCATCTGTCCTTTAGAGAGGCTGACCTCCAAAAGTGATTCTAGACTTTTAAGGAACAGATATGTGTGTGTTCGGACTATGCTGCATGTCTCTGCCTGGGTCCAGATAAGGGCCGAGGGCAAGGAACTGAACCAATGTCTAGAGCCACAGACACAGTCTTAGCGCTTTGGGGAAGACTAAGGTATTTCACAGCATAGAGGAACATGGTGGGGTGGGGACACTGGGACAGTTCTGGGATGATGCAAACCCTGAGATTAAAGAACTCAAACAATGGATTAGTAAAGACAAGGCTGGATTTAGTGACTCATGTCAGGACTCAGGAGGCAGAGGCAGGACGCTCTTTGCGATTTTGAGGCTTGCCAGGAGTACATAGTAAAATTCTGTCTCAAAACAAAAAGTTGGAGTACGGCTCTTAGAAATTTGTCACCATAATGACCTTCTGCCTTCGTTTTATTTTGATCCTTGTCTTCCTGTGGAGGGACAGAGAATTATTATTAATTATTTGGTCTTCTCAGAACAAAGGAACAAAAGAGCTCACATTTAGTGGTCCTGTGTCCGGAAAGACAGCCCTTCTGCCAGGTGAGCACGTGTGGTCCCCTGTGGCCTTCTCAATCTTCACAGGATTTGGCTTGGAATGTCCTATAGAAAAGACCTGGTCTGCTTCAGGCTGCTGTCTGTTCCCATGTGCACCCCTCTTTCGGTACGTGCTGCTCAAGGGTCCCTAACCTGGAGGGGGGCTAGGACTCCAAAGTGTTTCCAGTCAGGCCTGAATAAAGGCCTGGCTGCTGAGTTCAGATCGCTAACTTCAGCCCTGACAAAGGCCCTTCTAACGCAGTATTTCTCATTAGCCCAAAGGTTTATTTTGCAGGCAGCTTTTCCCCCGTGACTCAGTTTCTGGCCCACAGCCAGGAGGCCTTGTGTCAGAATTCCTGCAGAGGAGGCCTTGAGGCCTTGGCCTGACCTCCCTCCCAGTCCTGCAGAAGACGGTTTGCCTGTACCCTTTCCTAAGCAAGGTTAGGGAACCGGCATTCTCGTGCCTTCAAAAATGATGTCAACATTTTAAATCATTGACCCAAAGAAGAAGAAAAAATTATGTGGCCGTCATAGCTGTATCTCCTCCGTGTGTTTTAAATATAGAAAGCAGGAAGCCAAACATCTGGCAAGCAAGGCTGTGTGCTGAACGTGTGGTGGCCAGAAAAACCAAGAAGGAAAAAAAAGCATTAGTCAGAGTCTAGAAAAATAATGGTTACTCTTACTTAGCAATGTTTAGAGACAGGGACTGAGGGGGGGTGGAAGGCAGCTATTACAACACAGATTGTTTTTTTCCCAAATTTAATCCTTCAGAAAATCTCAAGAAAAGCAAACTTAAGAAATAAATTTCAATCTATTTAAAGACATTTTGGAGTATAAAATAAAATAGCCTCCTGTTTTAAAAATACAGCAAATCACAGAGATTCATTGGAGATCCACAATCAGGTGCCAGGTGTACTTACTTTTAACTTAACACAACAACAATAATAACAACAGGAGGAGATGACCCAGTTAGGAAAATAGTCACCATGAAAGCATAAGGACTCAAATTCAGATCTTCTAGCACCCACGCAGGAAGCAAGCAAGCAAACAAACAATCAAAAACCAACCAGGCCTGGCACCATGTGACTGTGACTCAGTGCTTGGGGGAAGAGACGGGAGATTCTGGGAACTCAGTGGCCAACCAGTCTAGCCACAATGGTGAGCTTCAGGTTCAGGGAGAGACCCACCTTGTCTTCATAAAGTGGAAAGTGACTGAGAAAGACACCAGGTATCAACTTCAAGCCTCCAAGAGCACACACTTAGGCATGCACATACATGGGAGAGGGGTGCAGAGACGGGACTTCAAAACTGTTTTTTTAAAAAAATAGAGCAGGATTCATCATACCAGGTATAATCAAAGATAGAAAGAGACTTGAATTCTGATAATGCCCGTGGGAACATAATGGCTCAATCACTCTGGAACATAGTTTTAAGAGTTCAAATACTTAAATATGGAACCACCATATCATCTAGCTGTTCCTAAATAGCTATCCAAGAAGAAACATGGTTACAAAGACTTGAACTCAGGTGCTCATGACATCTGGGATACTAGAAGCAATGCCAATGTCATGAGCCTGTGAGTGGATAAACAGCTACAGAGTGAGCTGGCATGGTGACACATACCTTTAACCCCAGCAATTAGGAAGCAGATGAGTCCCTTGCAGTTCAAGACCAGCCTGGAACTACACAGTGAGTTTTAGGGCAGCCATGGTCACATAGAGAGACTAGCTAAAAAAAACCAAAAAAACAAAAGACAAAAAAAAAAAACCCCTAAAAAATGGTGGCATATCCACTGGGGACAATATTATTCATCAATAAAAGGAATAAGTTGCAGGTACCTATGATAATGGGAATGAACTTCAGCCAAATGATGCTGAGACAGAAACCTGACAGGAAGAGAGAACATTGTTTCTGATTGGGCTTAAGTAAAGCTGCAGCCAATCCAGTCAGGTCTGAGGCCGCCTGGGCTGGGGAGGGGAGTTCCGTGCATTGTCTCAGGAGGTTCTTAGGGTCCTGGAGACATCCTATATGATGACTGTGGTATTGGTTTCAAGGATGTGTAATCAAGGCTAGAGACGTAGCTCCCTGAATCATGCAACATTCTATCCCAGGACCACACACACATGCTAACATTCAGGAAGGAGGATCATTCAAGGGGCCATGAGATGTCAAAGTTGTCTAAGCTTGTCTGGTCTTTTGCCTTTCCATATACATTTCAAAATCAGTTTTTCCAACTTCTTGAAGGTTAAGACTGCTGGGTTTTGCTTAGCACTACGCTGAAATATAAATCAGTGAGGGCATGACGTTTTGATAGTCTTGAGTCTTCCCACTTATAAATAAGGTATGTCGTTCACTTAGCTAATAGCTGTCTAGTTCATGTTGTGGTCTATCATAGTTTCCAGTTACAGTTAAGAGTAAAGTGAACCATGACCTTCACCAGAGCATGCCACCCTTAACTTCATCTGCAGGACCTGGATGAGACCTCATGTGGAAGAAAGGGCTCTCCAGATATATTTAAGCATGTTGGAAGCATCATTCTAGGTTACCCAGATGGCCCTACAGCCATAGAGCTCATGTATGAGGAAGAAGGGAAGAGGCCAAGAAAGAGAGGGACAGGGCCACGGAGAAGACAGGTGTAAAGATTGTGGCCATGGAGACAGATACTGGAGCTAATCAGTATTTTAGCAACAAGCCAAACACTGTGGATGCTGGGTGCCAAGGACCGTGAGAAGATTTCTAAAGGGACCACAGCCCTAACATGCCGCTCAGACTCATGAACTGAGCAGAGCCCTGAGAGAACTCAGTCCTAGTAATTCACGAGGTTAGATGGTTTGTAGCAGGCGTTCAGGAGTGCATACAACAGGCCAAAGGTGTGCGCCACTACTGCCAGGCTTTTTTTTTTTTTTTTTTTTTTAAAGATTTATTTATTTTATTTATATGAGTACATTGTAGCTGTTTTCAGACACACCAGAAGAGGGCATCTGATCCCATTACAGGTGATTGTGAGCCACCATGTGGGTGCTGGGAATTGAACTCAGGACCTCTGGAAGAGCAGCCAGTGCTCTTAACCACGGAGCCATCTCTCCAGCCCCTGCTGTTTTTTCAAGGCAGGGTTTCTCCATGTAGCCCCATCTGTCCTGGAACTCAAGCTGTAGATCAGACTGGCCTAGAACTCGGAGATCCATCTGCCTCAGCCTCCCAGGTGCTGAGATTAAAGGTGTGCGCCACCATATTTGATTACAGTTTCCGCTCCCTCCATAAACATCTTAAAAACAAAAATTGCAGTACCTCCTTGGTATCACCAGATCTTCTGTGGGCATTGGCATCACTACTCCATGATGGTTTGTTCATGTCAGGATTGAAACCAGGTCCACACAGGTTCTTTTCGATCTACGGATTCATCTCTAATTTTCTCTTGTGACTTGTTTATTGAAGCAAATAGGTCCCTAATCCTGTAGTTTCCCATTGAGTGGATATCTATACACTGTCTTCAATGCAGTTTCCTGTCCCCTGATAAACTTACAGATAAACGTGACTCAGGTATTGGACCTTCAGGAATTCATAATGTCCTTTGTGCATATGTTTATGTATTGAGTTTGTGCATCGGCTTTGCATGCATGTGTGCATGCATGTATGGAAGGGCTTGAGTTTATATTGGGTCACTCTGCCCTACATGTTGAGGCAGGGGCTCCTGCTGAACCCAGAACATTCTGGTTTTGCTAGCCACACTAGCCAGTTTGCTCTGGGGACCTCCTGCCTCTACTCCCTTAAGAGCTGGAATTACACACACACACACACAAACATACACACACCCCTAACAAGATACTCACTGGCACAGATTGCTTTCAACAAATCTCATGGCTATCTGGCTTCATTTTTCTTGTAAATGTTGGCCTTTTTGTCTGGTTATCTAATTTTTTTCCTTTTCCCTTTAAAATCCAGTAACTAAAAAATATTTTTTAAAAACCTTTTTATTGGTCCTTTGTGAACTTCACATCATGTGCCCCACGTATCCCTCCCCCCAACCCCCATACTGCTGCAGCAGGTGGGGGACAGGGCTAGCTCTCCTGCTTCCATGACCCCAGGGCCAGCTCTCCCACATTTGTATCCTCTGGGCCTGCTCACTCACAGCTCCCGAAATGCTCTGCTCTCCCAAGTACTGCAGTGGCTAGGGGCTGAGTCAGCTCTCAGGATCTCTTGCCTCTAGGCCCAGCTCTCCCAAGAAGCCCAGGTGAGGGGTGGAGCGGCTCTGCACAGCTCTCAGAGAGCAACTAGTTCCTAGTGGCAGCCCAGACCAGGGACGCTTGCCTGTCGTTTGGTGATAATAGATCCATACTGCTGCAGAGTCGTGGACCCAGACTTGGACCCCAGTGTCAGCACAGACCAGGACCCCACCATGGTCCTAGGTGGCATCACTGAACACTCACATCAGACTGTTCCTCTCCAGCTCTGCCTCTCTTCGTTGTGCTCACATCCTTCTGTTTTTCTTTCTCTTCCATTTCTCTATTACTTCCTACTTTTAGTAGCACCCAAGGGCTCTGAGTGTCTAGGTTTGTTTCAGGAATGATCTCAGGGGTACTATGGCCTGCTCATTCATTATGGACCAAGCAGGAGTCATGTTGAGCATGGTCTGCCCCTTCCAGATCTGGGTGGCACCTGACTGGTGGTCAAGTGCTTGCTCCCTGTCTTAGCCCCATGAGGCTAGTGTGGTGGACATGTCAGGCCTGCTCTTCCTGCCTGCCCAAGTGGCCAGCTGTCTTGGGCTCACTCTTGCTGGGGGAACCTTGGTCCCAGGTGAGGTTCTTCTAGTCTCTGGCTTGCATCTCATCCTGTGAGTCTGTCCAGGCCTGCCTGGCATTTAAATGGTGGCTGTGTCAGGCTAGCTCCCTGTTTGGGCACCCTGGTGCCAGGCTGGTGGTGGTCTCAGACTCACTCTTTTTTAGGCAATGTTAGGCTATAATCCTTCAGATGTCCATAGGTAAGTAAGAACACTGAACTTAGACCTAGCCTTTCTCCTCTCTGCCACCTACTGACTCATATGTGACATAGCAGTCACATCTGCAATGCCTCTAGGGGCAGCAGTAATTTTTCTAGAATATTCCTCATCATTAGTCAAATGGGTGAAGTAATATATATTTGTATTTCACCAGATAAGAATTTTTTGTTATCTTGCTCTGTGTGTGTGTGTGTGTGTGTGTGAGTATACATGTATGTATGCACACAGGTACACATGCCCATGTGTGTTCGTACATGTGAAGATCCGAGGACAATCTGGTGGTGTTCTTCAGGCATTGTCAACCTTTTGTCTGAGACAGTCTTTTCCTGGCTTGGAAATTACTGATTAGGCTAAGCTTGCTGGCCATGGAGACTGGGGATCTGCCCATCTCTGCCTCCCCAGCACTTAGGATGGAGAGCAGACGCTACCATGCCCATCCTTTTGACATGGGTTCAGGAAAATGAGCTCAGGCCCTTTTACCTGCATAGCAAGCACTAACTGAGCTATCTCTCAAGCCCTTTACCGAAGACTTCACATTCCTTTGAGGTATCTGGAAGGCTACAGCTGTTTCCAGAATCCTATGTGGACTTTTCGCTCTCATGAAAATAATGGGGGACTCTCCAGCTGCAGCGTGGCATGTGACACTGTTAACAGATCGCACGAGACGGCAGCTAGCCGTGAGAATCCAGCTGTCTTTTCTAAAATAAGAGACTTGGAAAATTTTTTAAGTCATGCTGTTGTCAGCATTCCGTTGCTGGGAAACAAAATATCTGACAGAATCATTTTAAAGAAAGAAAGATTTATTCGACAAAAGGTCCATGGTTCAAAGGCTTCAATCTCAGGGGGCTTGGCCTCACTAGCTGGGTCTGTCACAGGACAGTCTCACAGTGGGAGGAGTGGAGGGGGATCTGTTTACCTGTGTACAGGATGCAGAGACTGAGGAAACAGATGGAGTCTGTTTCTCTTTCAGATGCGGCCCCAGTGACCTAACTTCCTTCCATCAAGCCGCATTTCCTAAAAGTTCTGCTCTTCCGGAGGACCCTAGTTTAATTCCTAGCACCTACGTTGGCTCACAACTGTCTGTAACTTCTGTTCCAGGGATCTGATATCTTCATACAGACATACATGCACAAGTGCTTTATCCACTGAGTATTTCCCAAGCCTGTTTTTAAAAAAGAATAAAATGAAAAAAAGAAAATCACAAGAAATCAATGGGTAGAGGGCTGAAGAGTTGGCCCAGAAGTTAAAATATATACTGATCATATAGAGGGCCTGAGTTTGGATTTCAGCACCCACGCAGTGGTTCATGCCTCCTGTAATGACAGTTCCAGATCTGATGCCTCTTCCTGCCTCTATAGGTACTGAACTTATATGTGTAAGCACATGTGCCTGCTTATGTGCACGCGCGCGCGCGCACACACACACACACACACACACACACACACACACGGAAATAAAACCTTATTTAAAATATGGTAGGGGCACTTGCCTAGTATGTACACAGGTCTGGGTTTGATCCCCAACACTGCACACAGCAGGCATAATCTCAGTACTTGGTATGGATGAGAATTCCTGTAAAGAAGCTGTGTCTTCAAGGACAGACTGATTGATTAGGACTGCAGTTCTGTGGAGAGGTCACAAAGCTGCATGTCCAGGGGCTCATTACCTTATCTTGGGCTAAGTTCTGGTCCTCTGGAACAGCTGGTTCTTGTTCTGCCTGTGTTGGAACCTAAATCTTCTGACAATAGATAAAAGCCATATATACTTAGCAGACCACTAGCTTACACCAACCTAGAAGCTAAGAACATCATCACCTAGAATCTTGGGCTTATAGAAAAGTTCCCCCATCTTGCTGTAGCTGCCTCTCTGCTGTACCATCAATGTAGTTTAAACTGATGACTTTCCTTGTTCTTTAAAATGTCATTAAACTGCTTCCACATTAGATCACAGAATTTGGAGTAACCTAAATCAGCTCTGGGGCCATGGTCACTCTCATATGCTCCAGAATAAACCACGCCTTTTAATCCTTTGAAGTGGGTGCTGTTTCCTTAAATGACAGAGGTGAAGGCAGGATGATTGGAAGCACATTCTCAGCAATAGAGAGTTTAAAGCCATCCCTGAATGATGGAGACTCTCTCCCACCTATCCATCGGGGACAAACTGCACGCTAATGGCTAGGTTACATAGTAAGAATGAGTTAAGTAAGTAGGAGTTAGTGTGGATACATAAAACTTAATTACAAGAGGCGTCAAGATATTTCAATCTTCTTGGTCCCTCTCACCCTTCTTACCCTCTTGAAGCCACGCCACAGGGGAGGTATGGCACACCTCCAGGCCCTTCTGTACCTCCTCAAGAAACCATCTCCTTTCCTGTAATGATCCCTGTGTCTCTGGACAAATCGTAAACTGGCACAAGATCCTGGAAATGTCAGCATCTGCCTGCCCTCTAGACTCATATCTGTGCCTGTAACAACAGGGCAAATTCACATAAAACTGGAAAGATGGCTGAATATATCACTAAGTAAATCAGCACACAGTTTGAGTTATGCAAATAAACAAATTCTACAGCAGGAGCAGCAATTCTTCCCAGAGGGCAGTTCCGAGAAAAGCAGCAGAAACCGACAGCAGCGAGAATCACCTGCTTGGCGAGTGTGGTATGCTGGATGGAGACCGTCCCATGGTGCTGGCTCTGCCTTTTCCCGTGTGTGCTATTTCCACAGTTGTGGAAAATAGGCACTCTCTAATGGAATCCAGTGCTCACAGTGCACAAGGGGCTCTGGTGTCCTTAGAGGGTGCTCTAGACTGGGATGGTCCACCAGTCAGGAGCTTGTGGGCTGCAGTGTGGGCAGGAAACACACAGTGGGGAGTCTACCTTACTTGGTGTCTTCAACACTTGTCATCTGTCTGTAATGCTTTTCAGGGTGCTAAGGGGAATGAGTACTTCCTGTCCTCAGTGAGAAGAGCACACTCAGTATGGGGTGTTCTCAATTGCTTTTCCTTAAGCCAAATTTGCAACCTTAAAACTTCTTCAATATGTGAAATTTTCATCCTTTTGGCTAGAAAGAAGTCTTCATTCATTTAGATAGAGGAAGGCTGGAATCTTGTCTGCCTGCATTTTGTTTTAAAAATCATTCCTCTTAGTGTTCTCCATCATGGCCCACTACACCTGAAGGTGAGCACAGCTAGCTAACTCAGCTGCTAATTCAGTTGAGAGCAACCCCTTCCCTGTATCCCAGGAGAATGCACAACACCAGAGAGCACTATAGTGAAGAACCACAAGACAGGGCAGTGGTTGGTTCTTTTCACTTTTATTCAAATAAGCACAATACCTGCACAGAGCCTGACAGTGTCTTCTCAGGCTGCTGTATTTGGATTTTCTGACATGCAGTGGTGTCAGCACATGACTGCTGCAGAACTTAAAACAAGTGTTGCAAACACACAGGCTTGGCTGGCTTTAAGGAGGGAGGGTGGCGAAGTCCCACGGCGGCACTTGCCCGTTCAAGGCTGACAAGAGGTGAAGACAAGCAATCTCTTTGAACATCAGCTTTTAGAATGTACATAGGAGACAGAATGCAAGGATTTCCTGTTGTTAGCTAGGCACTTAAGAAGACACTTCAGCACTGGGTAAGCTGGTTCATTAACCACCATGGTCTTTTCTTTCCTAACAAGAAAATTCAAGGTAAGGGAACTGCACTTGGCCTCTGCCATCAGAGTTGGTGAGGCTAATGATCGAAAGAGTTTTGGATAAAATAGACTGTAATTCAGAAATGCATGAATGAGTTAGAGAATTCTCATTCGTCCTAATTCAGTCTTGCTTGTTTCCTAAAATTCTGAGAATCAAATTAGTTGGAATTGGTCTAGTTAATCACCTTTGTCAAGAAAACTATTAGAGTAAGGGCTCTGCTACTCCTATGTATTAATTTAGTTTAAATAAGGCCTCAGTTGCTGATTACTAGTTTAATCTAAAGGAACAAGTTTGACCAGTCACCTGTCCTTATTTGAGGCCAGTTAGGGTGAGTGCAACCTGGGGTCAAATTCAACTTAAAAATTATAACCCTTATAGCAAAACAGCCGCTAGCGTCAGAGGCCGAGGCAGGCTGAGGCAAGTGGGCTTGTAAAGGGCAGCTTTGGGGCTGGGCACAGGCCAGGCAGCAATGCCAGCACTCCTGGGATAGAAAGTGGGAGGCCTGACTTGCTCCAGCTCCGAGCAGCCTGTGCAGGATGCCCACACTGCCCCCAGCGATCAGGGCTGGCTAGGAGCCTGCCCCCAGCACTGCTGTCCTTCCTGCACAGTCCTGGGGAGGACAAAGGCCACTTCTGCTCCTTAGCAGCTGCTCATCCTGGCCACTTCTGATCTATTTCTCTGTACAGCAGTGAACTGGCTCTGCAGCAGACTGGGGAAGCAGAGTAAGGTTTCTGGGTTGAGCGCTGTTCCCTCCCCTGAGAGCCAAGGGAGAGGTTGTCTAGAAGCTGACAGAGCAAGGCACCTTTCTACAAGTGCAAAACCCCAACCACTCCAGTCTATTAAAGTAAACCGAATCACTGAAAATAATATTCTTTGAAAGACTTTGCAACATCTGTAAAAAAAGAAAAGAAAAACAAAAAGCTTCAAAGTGTTTAAAAGTTCTTTAAAGTGTATTAATAGCCTTCTTAGTAACAAATATAAAACTGTTTAAGACACTTGGTGACTATCTTAGGTCATATCTCTGAGGGAGGGGACACATGTCTTGGGATACACAGTGAGGTTTTACTACTAGAATGATCTATTTGGTAAAAACTCCACAAAGAGTTTTGTCAAAAAATAATTGTTTTGAAAGGGTTTTTTTTTTTTCTTTTCTCCAAAATGTCAAAAAGAGTAAGGACACAGATGTAACATACTTAAAATGTCAACACGGCGATATCAATTCAGTAAATAAATAAAATGGCACCAGCTTTATGGCAATTTTTCAAGACACAACTCAAAGATACTGTAAAATAAATAACTAAAAAAGGAACCGTCATTCTCAGCACAGGAGACGGCACTGACAATGGACTGAGGCAAGGAAGCGCAGCCAGCATTGGTCCGGGAGGAGCAGAAGCACCACCCTTAGGAGAGATGGATGCTTGCCCAGAGAAGAAGGCCTCAGGAGAGGCCAGGCCTCGGTCTGTCTTTTGCCATTTTTCTCTTTTCTTCCAACGTGTGCTTAAATATTTTTTTCAGGGTGTCGTAAACTATTGGTCCATTATCAGAATCAAAATTAACCTGGTGACAAAGAAAATTTTTTATTTAAGACACCGAAGTAAAAAAACAAACAAACAAACTAATGAGTTTCTGTTTGCAAAGAGGAGAAGGATTTGGGGAAAACAACCATAAAAACTTATATAAAAATACAAATAGTTAAACACATATACTAAGTTTCATACATTTTAGCTGAAAGACTATGTTAGAGCTGTTAACTGGGTCCAAACTAAACCTTGACTGAAAACTCATTCGATGTCGTGCCTGGAGTTTAATACAACCCAAGCAGGAGCCAGCAGGGATGTCAGCAGCAATGTGAGGCCGAGACTAACCACAGATGCTCCAAGGGACGTTTCCTCTTAAAGGATGCACACACTGGACTATAGCCCCGAATGGTGTGGCTTTCTACCTGCCACTATGTAGCTCCATCCTTTATCCAATGTTTGTGGCAGTGGCTCCCAACTGTCCTAACACTGCGGCCCTTCAACACAGTTCGTGTTGTGCTGACCCCCAACCAGAACATTATTCCACTGATACTTCACAACTGTCATTTTTCCACTGCTGAGAAGGCATGGATTGCACACCTGGGGCCTTTGCCACACCTGTCGCTCTCTGCCGAGGAGTGATGTTAGTTAACAGGACAGAGAATGCAGCACTGTCCCAGAGGAAGGTATGGCCTACTGAGAGGGAATCGGGATCCCAGCACAGCTTCTCCCCTCACAAACTGCTCCTTCTTAGACAAATTATCACAAGGGCTACTTCATCAGCAATATAAGGGATGCAGGACGCTGCTCTACTTGTTTACCAGTGTCTTGCTGATGGCATCCATAGGCTCATACGTCAGAAATAAGCAACTGCATTTCACCTAGACACATGTATTTCTTATTTTTGTGGGTACCAACTTGATAATTTTGGACATTTAACTCTACTTAGACGATTCTTGTTAAGCTTGTTAGGCCGGATATGCAAATACCCCTGACTCTTATGAAGAACAGAATTTAAAGACTTGATCAATACCAGCTGTTTCTTTTCTGTCACACCTGACAGCTTTGTCCTGATGTCATGGTTAGGAAACCCTGTAACTACTTATAAAACACAGTTGCATTACAGGGAAACAGCCGAACTGTTTACTTGAGAAGGGAAGTTGGTTGACCTTTGATCCCTGACTTACAGAGGTGGTGTGACTGCTGTGGAGGACACAGGGACTCACCTTGGTGAAAGCTTTAATGGCATGTGAAAGGCAAGCTTCCTCCACCTCCACAGGAAGCGTCTGCAGGCTCACTATGCAATGCAGCACACAGAGGATGGTCTGGTACTGCCCCTGTGGACACAGATTATCATTACAGATGGCTTGAAGACACCAAGTGCCTGAGCTTCACCAGTAGGATCAAGTCTTATCTCAATTAGATATCTGCCATAAACCTTGAGCAGGCTGCTGTACTGAGCCTTCATCTCCAAGCACTATCAAGATGGCCAGAGGTGAAAGTGGATTTACTTCCGGAAGGAAGGGGTTGTTCACAGCTACTCAGTCAGGTTAATCCCCTTCTTTATCTACCATCTCCGGTTTTATCTCTGACATTTAACCACCGGGAAAATATCCTAAGAAAAGGATTCTACACACTGGAAAAAATCTTATCTTACAAGGTATACACGGGGCTGGGAAGATGGCTCAGGTAAAGAGCTTTCTGTGCAAGCCTGAAGACTGGGATTCAGATTTCTAGAACCCAAGCAAAAAGCCTGGTGGGCATGAGGGGCCTGGCTATAAATACAGTCAGGGGGTGGAGATGGGATTCCTCTAGTAGGCCTAGCCGGCATAGCCAGATACATAGGGTAGAGGGAGATGGAGGAAGACTTATGACATTAACCTTAGGTCTTCACATGCATGCACAACGTGTGCTCATGCACACATACATGACATACATGTGTGCGAGGGCACTGCCTGCATGTGTGTTTGTGAACATACTGTAACAGTAGTTTGCAGGTAGACACAGTCATAGATTTTAGTGAATACTTGGGAACAATGAGATGTTTACACTGCAGGGTAGGTAACTCAAGGATAACAGCTAGTATTGTTCTCCCAAACAAAAGCAAAGCCTATTTTGAACTAAAAAGTTTGTATCTTTATGTGGTTAAAAATACTAAACTGTATAATACGATCTATAATGAAAAATAATTTCCATTTCTTCCTATATTCACAGTATCCTTCCCTGATGGCAAACACTGGAACTAGTTTACAGCTTCCTGTATTCCTTTCTACTCCATACATATATAAGCTATATAGATGCATGCACACACACAAGGACCTGTGACACATTCCCCTTTAAACATTCTAAGGAGTGCATATTCCAGTCTGCATTTACATTTTTACTGACACATGCTCACCGTAAGTAGAAACAAAACTTTGAAAAGGTGGATAGGTATAATACGGTCTTGCTTAGATCCACACAAGTCACCATAGCCACTACCTCAGATACTCACCCACTTGGGAAAAAAATTACACCTTTTTGTTTGCTTTGTTTTGAGTCTTACTATGTAGCCCTGGCTGGCTTGGAAATCACTGTGTAGACCAGGCTGTCCTCAGACTCAGAGATGTGCTTGGCTCTAACTTGAGTGAGGGGATTAAAGGTGTGCACTATCACACCTGGCAAAATATCAGACTTTTAAGACAGAATAAAATCTAAAATTTAATGACATTTGCTACATTAAAATTTACATTGAAAAAATTAAAAAGGTTGGAAGAATTTAATGTGACTCTTCTGGAATTCACACAGTAAATTTGATTCCTCAAAGTGTGGTCATCTCCATCTCAGTTATAGACAGCTTCCTTTTAGGGGGTGGGCATCAAACTCAGGCCTTTGTACATGCTACACAAATGACCTACCATGGAGCCATTTCCCCAGCTTGTTTTTTGAGACAGTCTTGCTGCACACTACAAGATGTCCTGAAATCCAGTATGTAGTTCAGGCTGGCCTCAGGCTGGCCTCAAACTTGTAATTGTCTCTCTACCTCCTGAGTGCTGGGATTAGGCGCATTCACTGCCATTTCTGTTTTCTGAATGCTTACTCTGTATATCAGTTTTGCTGTGTCTACAGTGCTGCAGATCAAACCCAGGCCCTTGCACACACTAGGCTAGTTCTCTACCACTGAGCCACATCCCAGCCCCAATTTATTCCCTTATCTTAGAAAAACTACTAAATTGGGCAAGTGGAGATATGGCCCAGTGGTTAGGAACATGTGCTGCTCTTGCAAAGGACCTGAGTTCAGTTCCCAGAACCCACAGCAGGTGGCTCACAAAGGCCTGTAACTCCAGCTCCAGGGGAATCAGATGCCCTCTCCTGTCCGATGTGAGCATTGCATGCAAACATACAAACTTGCACACAGACCATACACTCAAAATTGGGGCATAAAAGAAAAGAAAACCCACTGAATTAGACATAAATAGAAAATTCATTCCTTTGGTAACCGATCTTTTTGCACAAGTGTGAGGCTTCTATCGAGGCCTTAATTATCTTCATTAGCTGGTCCAATTGCCACTTTACCTTCTCTAGTAAATACAGGGCTTCGGCAGCATCTGTCTGACTGCCGACCAGCATGTCCACATCCTCTTTGGTGATTACAGGCTCTTTCAGTTGCTCAACCCAAGACCACATCAAACTGCACAAGATGAAAGGGTCTCTTTCACCACATATTCGTTCCCAGGCTCCCTCTCGGGAATTTAGTTCTTTCTACAAAGAAAGAGGGAGAGAAGGATGGGTCTGGGGAAAGAGAGGTGTATGGACCCTAGCTAGAGGGTCCATAAGCACGTAAGAGTGAAGGCTGGGCTCTGCCTGCAACCTGGACCTTCCCTGGGGCCTGCACCCCTAGCTAGAGGCGCTTGGCTAACACAGGAGCTTCCCCAAGCCCAGTCTCATCCCAGCCACAAACAGGGCTAGCTAACTACCGGGAGAAGAGCCACTGTAGTGTATGGCCCTGACTGACTCAAAGACCGTAGAAGTAGCTCATGACAGAGTCTTCTTTCTCTGGCATCTGGTAAGCAAAACAGAAATCTGACTGCAAATGAAGTAAAATGGTAGATTAAAAATAAGAGACCAGGGGCTGGAGGGATGGTTCAGTGGTTATGAGCACTGACTGCTCTTCCAGAGGTCCTGAGTTCAATTCCCAGCAACCACATGGTGGCTCACAACCATCTGTAATGGGATCTGGTGCCCTCTTCTGGTGTGTCTAAAGACAGCTACAATGTATTCATAAAAATAAATAAACCTTTAAAAAAATAAGAGATCATTTATAAGTTAATCTGGGATCTCAGCTAAACCTTTTAACCGAAACTTCGAAGTATGTGTGTTACACACACACACACACACAGAGTAAATGTGGCGTGTGTTTTTCCAAGTGCCTGTTAGAATACTTCAGAGCAGGTAACGAGTCCAGCACCCTGAGATCTGGGAAGTTAAAAACAAATAGGAAGCTGTGTGAATGCTCCCAAACATCTGGAGACAATGCAAATATGAGTTTAATTATTTATTTGTGTATTCGTGTATGTGCCTGTGCATGTGTGCGTGCGTGTGTGCATGCGTGTGTGTGTGTGTGTGTGTGTGTGTGTGTGTGTGCGCGTGTGTACCAGAAGACAACTATGTGAATCTGCTTTTCTCTTTCTATTATGAGGGTCCAGGAAAACAGCCCTAAGCTTGGAGGCAGTCATCTTTAATGACTCATACTGCCAGCCTCACATGAGATCTTAAGACTTCACCTTATAAAAATGAGTTAAGAAATTTCTAACAGATCAGATTTATGTTTTTGGTAAACTGAATAAAAATTTTCAGTTGTAAAAATCAAAGTAGTTCTTAACATCTACTTAGTGGTCCAGTGCATGCTGCAGCATGTACCACAGTGTGACAGAAACTGTAGGTGACAGAAGACTTCTTCTAACTTTCCTAGCAACCCCACAGAGAGGCTCCCCACAGAAAAACACCGAGATGGAAACAAGCTTGTGTGGAGCTCAAGGCCTGAGAACGGCGGGCAAGTACTCCACTAGCTTACCTCACTCCACAGGCCATGGCACAAGCCCGCCAGGCCCCGGCTTCCCTTTGTCTTAGAGATAAGCCCATACTTGGAGCTGTCCATACTCCTGCCTGTCTCACACACTGCGTACAGTACAGAGTAGCCTTTAATTTAACCTTATGGCTATAAGAGGAGGTAAAGTGGGCAGAACAAAAACTGTCTTGGTGAAATAAGTACTGCCCCATGATGCGGGCTGGGGCTTTCCACCGAGGCAAGGGTGTAAGGAGAAATTGATCTACGAGCTGCACTCTAGCTTTGCCACATCAACCATGGCTTGAGGAAGCCACTTAACCTCTGCAGACCTTAGTTTCCTCACCTGTGACACGGAATTCATAACAGTAACAAGGAGTCTATTAACAGTCCATCTGAGTCTAGGTCACTGTGGGAAGCACATGGCGTATTCACAAATGGGCTAGCACAGGCACACACAGCATCACGCTGTTCAGATCATGGTTTTACCACTATCCAGAGTACCAGGGGCTTTTTTTAGTTACTCAAAGGTCTGAAATAAATCCAAGAAGGTAAAAGGCTTGTGGCTCCAGAAAATGTTTTTATACATGCTACATGTTGAGTCAGCCTGTCTCAGGCCATACCTGCATCTTTTGGTTATTGTTTGAGACAGGGACCTAGAGCTCTCTATGCAGGTCATAGAACTTGCAAAGACTCGACTGCTCCTGCCTCAAGGGCCTTGATTAAAGCTCCTGACCCAAGCCCATCTTATGTCATGTGGGCACTTGGCTGAGGGACATGCAGGGCTGACCCAGGAGGGCCCCCATCACATTCTTAACACAAAGCTCCTCCTATTTGCTAGCTCTTAACATCCAGTAATGCATGTGAAATATTTGCTGACTGGATGAGAGGGATTTTTCCCAGTTTATAGTAAGGAATAAAGAAAAGGTATCTGGAAGGAAAGCTGTCTGAGCTTCACTAGCCAGGTACTTTGGTTCCCCCCTCTGTGGTACTCCCTAAGTCGGCATGAGGTCCAAACTTAATTTCCTGCCTCTGAAGATCTCCTAGCTTCTTGTTTCAATGACTAGTGGAATGTGGAAGAGCAGCAGTTACTTTAATAGCAAGATCTGAAGAGATGGCTCGGGGTGAAAGCTCGCGCTTCCAGAGGACCCGAGTTCAGTTCCCAGCACTCATGTCAGGTGTCTCAGAAACGCCTGTAATTTCAGCCCCAGGGAAACCAGATGTGCTCTTCTGATCTCTGAGGGCACCTACATGAAACTGTACATACCCTGCCCCCCAAATATACATAATTGACAATAAAAATAAATAAAATCTTTCAAGCAATCCACAGAAGAGTATGGATGCCTATTCTGGATTTCTGAGTCAAAAAGCCCGCCCGCCCATCAGTCCCCGGCTGGGGCAAGTTCTGTTTCTCTGACCAGCCCATCTTTTCTCTAGACAAAGTATTCATCCCAGGTAAAGAAAGTACAGCTAACAACTGTCTTCTCACTAAAATTAAAACACAAAAAAGGAGTGAGGATTTAAAAGTCCACATTCTAAGTACGAGCCAAGAAACGGCTTCCAATGCCCCTTCAGATGCCCACGTGTGCTTCAATAAAGTACAGATACCTGCCACATTTCTACTTTCCTTGTCACTTCCTCCTTTTCAACAAACTCATTTAAGTTTGCCAGGGCTTTGGCGGCCAGTATTCTCCTTGCTTCAGCACTCAGTTCGGGCTGCAGACCAGCATTCGGCATTGCCTCAGACAGGTATGTGTTGTCCTGGGTTTCCTGTCCATATGGGAACTGCATCTCAGGACTGGAGCCACAATTCAGAGGGCTGCAGGGGCTCCTGCCCATCTTGTGAACAGGGCCTGGAACCCAGCCACCAGGAGCCTCACACTGGCAGCGGGTGACTTGTTCTGGATCCTTATGGATACTTGTGAAGTTGGGCGGCATTGGTTCTCCAGGATTGTGAGAACAGGAAACACCCACAGAGAAGGTTCTGCTCCGCTGTACTTCCTTCAGAATGTCCTTCCTGCACAAATGCAGTGATCCCTCATCCTTGAGTCCTTCTAAGCCTCCACACTTTGACTGAGTCCAGAAAGAAAATGTATTTTGAACCAATACATCCTTATTAAAACCTAGCTCTGGAGTCGGTGGCATGTAGCAATGGCTCGTGGGCTTCTGATGCTGGAGACTCTGGTCTAGCAACTCCTGGGCAGGCACTGTCCAAGGTGTCTCCCCTTGCTCCAGGATGGCTTTGGCTCTCTTTAAGTCTGAGTCACTGTAGCTGAGCTGCCTTTTCAGATGTGTCAGGGGCTGAAGGCATTCAATATTCCTCCTCTTCCAGAGGGGGTCAAACTCCTGTTCATTCGAAAGAATCACATCCTGATTCTCGAACTCGGCCACCTCTGCAGTGGGGTTAAGTGGGTCAGGCACAGCGCTGTCCTGCCTCAGTAACTCCTGATCTAGCTGCATTGTGACCATCTCAGACACAGTCTTTTCGATTTCAGCAGAGAGTTCAGGTCCTTCTAACATGCGCTTTATCACTACTGGCCTGTTCTCAGCCAAGTCAAGCAGCAGTTTGCAAACTAGGTGGACGATCTTTGGCACATATTTCAGAAGTCGTGCCTCATAACCATGAAGCAGATGACGCTGGCGAATCAAGTACTGGGCTAAGGTAACAGCATGTGCTTTGGGGTCACAGCAAGAGAAAATATTACGGAGTGGAGCCAGAAACTGAGTGAATTCCCGTACACAGAGCAGCTGTCCTCTGGTTTGTATGGAATTGGGGCGTTTTGCCCGCACAAATATAATTGCTTGGTCAGCAGTCATCCTTGTTGCAAAAACTAAATAACATGCTATTAGCACACCTAAATAGTAAAGAAGATTAGTATGAGAAAGGCCTCATTAACCCATCAGTCTTTGATGATTTAAAACTTGCATACTCTAAGAAATCATGTAAACACAAGCACATGGGAAGCACAGTAACAATGACCCCTGACATTTTTTGTTGCACTTTTTTTCATACAGGATCTTAGGTAACCTGGGCTGGCCTTAAACTTTATATATAGGCAAAGATGACCTTTGACTCTTGATCCCCTGACCTCTACCTTCCAAGTGCTAGTATTATCAGTGCACACTGTCAGGCTGGGTTTATGTAGCACTGGGCATCAAATCCAGGGCTTCATGTATGCTAGGCAAGCACACTGCCACCTGAGCTAAATCCCCAACCCCTCAAGCATTTATTACTGCAAAGACTTTAACATGTCTTTGTGACAGCTCATTCATGTGACCGAGTCAGCTTTGCACCCCAGAGATGCCCTAACACACAATTGGCAGCTGAAGGGTGAAGTGAGGACAGGCTTAACAAGTGAGATAAGGAGCTCTAGCTATCCCCTCCTGCTCAACGCTGGCATGGAAGGAAACCAAATCATCATTCTGTGTTCCAGGGTCAACAGCTCTTGACATTTTCATCCAGTCCGTGACTCACTCTGCACTTAGAACTTCCTGCTTTGTCATCTCTGCGGTTCACTGCCAGGACATCCTTGCTGAGCCTTCTCCCAGGTCGGGAAGGTTTTGCTTTGGGATTATCCTACATTCATAGCATACGTTTCTGCCCGACAATTCTTCCAAACTATGTCTACACTAGTCTGTGTTTAATCCAGACCACGAGGTAACTCTGTTACATAAGCAAATACTATTAAGGATGTCAGCTGAAACAGTATAATGGCCGTCATTTTCATTATTTACTTCTCGGTAAGAATTCATAATCAATACATTATAACACAAGAGCTAACAGATCTTAACGTAAAAGGTAAATGAAAGACACCTATACAATTCATAGATTTGTGAACATCTAGTTATATGTGATAATCAGAACCTCTGGGAACTGCATGCCCTCCAGTTTTCAGTGAATATAATACAGCTTTCTCATGCAGATATAGCACATCTTTGGTATGAGGATAAATGTCTGCAGAGGTATAACATGCAATGTCTATGAACTAAGACAGTTAGCTTTATCCGAAGAGTTACCAATACCTACATGAGCTGTATTCTTGCCTAGGATCCTCCTGGGCAGGTAGGACATCCCAGGCAGCAGATATACACACCTCAGTGAAGCTATCAACCCCATGCCCTTTACTTTTTGTTATCAGACCAGCAATGTAATAAAGTTTGCTGAGTGTTTATATAAACCACTGACTTACATAGACCTCAACATGCAAACAGTCTCCCTTCAAGTAAACAATCCGTACACGTGCCAAAGGACATGAAAGATGAAGCCAGACAGCCACTCAGTGAGCGTCGCAGATTACTTCATTTTTCTTAAACTGCAGCCTGTCCAACTCCTATAGCTGCTAACTACTTCAAAGACAGTCAATGCAGAATACTTAGAACATAGCAGGTGAGCAGTGCTGGCATTTCAGTTAAGGAAAGGATTTTGGGGCTGGAGAGACGGCTGGGTGGTTAAGAGCACTTGCTGCCTTTGCAGATGACCCTGGTTTGATTCCCAGCTGCTACATGGTGCTCACAACAGTCTGTGGCTCTAGTTCCAGGGGAATCTGACACCCTCTTCTGACTTCCATGGGCACTAAGCATGCATGTGGTCCACAGACACACATGCAAGCAAACATCCGTAACATAAAAATCAATCTTTATGAAAAATAATATTTAAAAAATACTATTTATTAAAATGAGGTGCTCCATTTAAATAAGCTGACCAGCTAAGTAGTTTCAAAAACATGCTTCAACACGATGAATTTCAGCTCTAAATTATTCAGAAACACTTTTATCAATACACGGTTATTATACATGTTTAAGATACTTCCGATGTCATTTATTTCTTTAATTTCAAAACTTTGTTATGATCTAAAAATATTTACCTTTAGAACTAGGAAATCGTATTCCTACTTATTTAATTATGTCCACAAGACAATAATATGGCTTCCTAGAATTTACCTGTTCGCCCAAGCCCTGCGTGGCAGTGGACTGCGACTTTTCCTTCTTGTAAGGCGAATGTCATCACCTTTACCATGTCCAAGATGGCAGTGAGGGAAGCCACACCATAATCCTTCCACCCGAAGTTGTAGAAGTAAACTAGGCAGTAAAAGGAAAAAGGAAAACAAAGTTAATATGCATGGAAAACAGTTGAAAAATCAGTTTCAAGACATGGAGAACTCACTGAGTGAGCAGGCATTACAATGAGAGGCATGTATGTATGTTCGTATGTATGTATGTATGTATGTTTGTATGTATGTATGTATGT
>JADRCH010000119.1:1228892-1243362 GCA_019843965.1 Rhynchomys soricoides | reverse complement strand
GTATGTATGTATGTTTGTATGTATGTATGTATGTATGTTTGTATGTATGTATGTATGTTTGTATGTATGTTTGTATGTATGTTTTGAGACAGGGCCTCACAGTATAACCCTGGTTGGCCTGGAGCTTTATATTCAAACCAGGATGGTCTTGAAGTCTCAGGGCTTCCCCTGCCTCTGCTTCTGGAATGCTGGCTGAGAGCCACAGTGCCCATTTACCAGGATTCTCATATCTCTAGGAAGTTTACCTTAGCCTTTCCAACAAGCACACCCTTTACCACCTAATACAGGTCCCCTGAAACTCAGCTGGAAAGAATTATAACAGAGCAGAAATAAAAATTAAAATGGAGGTCAATAGCATGTATTCATGTTTAAGAACAGAGATTCTCTGAAAGGCTAATAACCTGGCTATGGAGTTTATATAGACATATATAAAGAGAGTCTGACTAGGGTGAAAAAAAAGCTAGGCAAGTAAACCTCTTAAGAACACGTTCCCGCTGGGCAGTGGTGGCGCACACCTTTAATCCCAGCACTCGGAAGGCAGAGGCAGGCGGATTTCTGAGTTCGAGGCCAGCCTGGTCTACAGAATGAGTTCCAGGACAGCCAGGGCTACACAGAGAAACCCTGTCTTGAAAAACAAACAAACAAACAAACAAACAAACAAAAGAACATGTCCCCAGACTGCATGCTCACCCTGTTCTCCATGGTTTGAACGACCACGCTGAGAGGACTCCTCTGCTGAGCTCTGGGAAGGCCATGAGGACATGTTCTTGAGGGACAAAGTTATTCACCTTCCAATCCTCATTAGTCTCTCTAAGCTATGTGGTATCAGACAAGTTGATGACTTTAAGCTTAAGCTGTGTTGCATAACTCTTAAGGACAACATGAGGTCATCACTTTACCTGACATGGTACTAATCGAATGGAAACCTTTTGACTTCAGTGACTCCTTCCTGCCAGCTCCTCTCTTAGAGGAGAAAAGAAGCCCGGTACTCACACCGGCAACATCAAAAGTAGCTTACTTAAAGTCAGACTCGAATCCTCGCAACTGTGCAGAGTTAGTACTGCCCTTTTAACCTACAGCCTGGAAGACGAAAGTCCTTTCAGAGTGGGATAATTGAGGGTGGGGAGAAACTTACTGCCAGCCTCCATGAATGCCTCAGGAAGGTACGTGAAACCACTTTCTTGTTCCAGAGCGTTCCCACAGCTGGCATGCTCCCCAGGACGCTGCAGGTTGATTATTGTTTTTATGCCTTGACTTCAAAGAAAAAGAACAATCAGTTATAAGGATCTGGAGTTGTGAAAAATTGGATTTTAGCATTAGTAAAACATTATTATCAACATTAGTAAAACAGTATTAATTGCTCCCGAACTCTTACTTGAAATCAGCCCTTCACTGCCTGTTTTTTTTTTTAAGTGAAGTCCTTTTCACTTCATACCATAATCAACTAAAGAAAAGCACGCTGCATTTGTTTCCCATGGCTATGGATGACATAGCACTTACCTGAGGAACTGCTCGATGATGTGATACTTCTCCAGCAGCTCAGAGGATGGACGAGCCATGGCCAGGATATTGTCAGTGACCCTGAAGATGGGCACAGGACAACTGAGATGTACAGAACTCAGAAGAGTCTACATTACAGGATTAGTAACCTTTTTCTTCAATGATTTCAACTTCTATATTCTTACATAAATTTGGCTTCAATTCTACATCACAATTAGAACTCTGAGAACCCTTGCAGCTGTTTAAATCCCTGGGGAAAAAAATCCCAGGACCTAAGTTATCTATGGATTCTGACAAAATGTCTCCAAGGGCTCTCAATGGATTCTAGTGACATAAAAGGGAACTCCACCTTGTGCCTAAGTGCCAGTCTACTAAATGAAGGACAACTGAGAGGCTGGTACTAGACGGTAGTTTCCTGAGATGTGAGATAGGGTAGAAATGCAGACACCCATTGGGTTGGGTGAGCATCAATCCTGGACTATGGCTATACAAATAAATACCAATGTGCTGAATTTAGCAAAGAAGTAGGGGCGGGGGAGCATCCAGAGTCAATTATGCCTGACTTTAAATGCTCTTTTGGTTTTCTGCTTTCTATCTGTGAAGCAAATTAATTAGTCTCTGGATTACCAATAAAATGGCATCAACAACTCATAACATTAGTGAAAGTGAAAGTACCTGAAACCATCTAGTGGTAAAGTGCCTCATCCTACAATCAAATCAATATTTATGAATGAATCAATTGGGAGTCAGAAAACACAAGAAGCCTGTCACTCTCATTAGACCTCCAGCTTTATTCTGTTCTGTTCAAATTTGTTATCAGGAAGCTGGTAAGAGATATGTAACATAGTCTATTGCAAGCTGTGGCACACATGAATCTCAGACGACTAACAGACACGAGACTGGCAGGTCAATTGCTCCCAGAAGCAAAGTGTAAAACTTGATTCCTAAAGACAAGAGATGCCAAACATGAAGATGGGAAAGGCTCGCATGGTTGAGCTGACAGCTCAGCAGTGTTAGTGGGAGCTACGCCCCAGCAGACGTTTGCTTGTCTGACTCTGACTCGGGAGTACCTGTCTCATAGTGCTAGTGTCTACAGAACACTAGCCACAGTGGACCCCAGTATAGAGTCACACTGTAGCAGACCCCAGTAAAGGAGCCCTGAACTCACAGAGATCCAAATGCCTCTGCTCCCTGAGTTCTGGCATTAAAGGCATGCACCATCACGCCCAGCTCAAATATAATTCGATTATCGGTATTTTCCAAATCACACATACCCGACTAGCTCATTGTTACTAAGTATGTATGACTTAAGAATAGAATTAATTGCACTTATACACAAGAAACAATGCCAGCACCTTATGGGTTGCCTGATGAACTAGCAGCCTGTGCCACTTCAGTCAAGGAAGACTAGAGTACATTTCACAACAGCACACAAATGATATGAATGCTGACCTGTCCAAATCTGAGGATTATACATGGGCCATATAAATTTCTCATACTTACAGCTGAACATTTTTACTATTTCTGGCAATTTTTGGAATTTAAGAACTATCTAATTGCCCATTAACTTAAGACACTTCATACATATGATTTCACTTAATGTAAAAGCTTTGGGCTTAATTATTTCCATTTTGTAAATGAGAAACTAAGGTTGAGTAAGCCAGTATCCCGAACTGGCCTACTGGTACACCCAGGGATGCATGCAAGGCCCCTGAATCCCAGGCCCATGTCTCCTCCACACAGCCTGCTGCTGGCTCACAAGCATTCTTGCTTCTTCCCACCCTTCACAGCTGTGCAAGATCCACAGCCACACTTACCAGGATGAGTAAATTCCCTTGATGGCTTGCTCCTGCTCACTCCAGCGGGCTGGGTTCTCATACTTACATGCTCTCCCACCACACGCCATGGAGCATGCCATGTGTCCAGGGATGACATGCCGCAAACGTTCTCCCACCTTTGTGTATTTTGGTGTTGGGCGTCCTGAATTTTCTAGAATATACAAGGAAGGTCAGGGTCAAGATTCTAGCCTTCTGATAGTATGGTAACATTGGAAACAGTTTCACTTTACCTCAGGATTGTATGGGAGCTGCTGTTAATCCCTTTATCCACAATTAAAAAAGCTTTCACAGGCTTTCTACATATTATATTGATAATAAGAAGCTCATCTTTTTCAAGAGGATGAACTTTGTCCAAAACTACACTATTAACAACAACAACAATCCACAAATCATTCCATCACTTTACCTCCTCATACATATCCATTTGGTCTTAGCATACACAGAGTAAAAGCATAAACACAATCAACTGTCAACATTCTACAAGTACAGTCTAACTACCTAGTCACATTCCTTACACTTAGACACAGGGGTAGCAAATTATAAGAAAGAGTTTTACTTTTTCTCTCTGGGAAACTTGGAGTCCCCTCTGTACGGCTGACAGAAGACACAGCCACCATCACCTGAAGAGAAGATGAGGACAGCAGCTTGGTGGCAGAGCCTGAGCCACGCCGGGCTTGCTGAAGCCTCAGGACTGGGTCGGAAGTGGAGTGCCGGCGGCCTTGCAGAAAGGCACTGAGGAAGTGCACAGCCGAGGGCCTCCGGGATGGGTCCTGCATCTGCATGGCACTGGCTCCAGGCAGGCAGAGTGGAGGCAGGCAGGAGCCAGCTCTTCTCTGGCTTGCTCAGTGAGGAGCTACACTGAGACACAGGCATCGGTCTGTATGATCTAAGAGCTTTTCAGGATAGGCTGATTCGTTTCCATAGTGACCAACAAAGAAACTACTGATTCCCACTTAGATCTGAACAGGCAAAAATCCTACACGAACGAATTGTGTTTTGGACAAATTGTTCAAATACTGAGAAGAATAATATGCATTTAAAGTAGATTGTTTTTAAATCTAGATTATTTTGCGTCTCAAATGCACTTAAAGATCTGACTCCCCAAAGAATCACTTCTAAAATACTGTAATGAATTTTAAAATGTTTTTATGATAAAATGCTGCCTTTACACACATTAAAAAGTTTACATTTTGTTATGCTTTTCATAGCTTGTCCCCAGGTGTTTTAAAAGAAAATCCTTCTACTTTTCTTTGGAACAGGATAGAAAAAAAGTTTATCATAATACAGAGGTACATGCTAGATCCTACAACATCATTCAGTTTTTCAGAGCCACCACCTTCCTCTATTTTCTTGACAGAAACACTTGGATGGAACAAATAAAGACATTTCAGAGCTAAGAAGACGCTTCATTTTTTTACTTTCAGAAGTGAAAACCTGCTTCTTGGTTATACGCTGTTGGAAGCAACTTAGTTGTGAGCCAGAGTAACTATGAGCAGGCATGCCTTTCCAAAGTTCAAAACTGTAATTCTCTGCCTTTCGTTGCCAGGGGAGAAAAACAGCTTCTAAGTCTTGGTGGAGGCATTTGAATAAAATTCACTAAAGTATCACATTTTTAAAGGAGCTGGGTGAGGGGGAGGTGGCAGTTTGAGAATAAAGGATATAAAGAAAACAGAAACTCAACAACTGCAATGCACGTATTGTCCGCCTCTTCTCTTGTTAATGTCAGGCTGTGCCCGAGCTCTCTCCTGTGCTCGCTGCACAAATGGTATTTCAGTGGTGTGAGGATGGAAACATAACTACTGCTATAGATTGGGCTCCAGTCTATGCTTTTAACATTCCACCCTCAGAGCCCAGGCATCATGTACTTTTGTGAAACAAGACGGAGACAGAGGAGTCTAATTTGATGCTCCAACTGCTACTTTATCTGTAGTATCACACGGAAATGGAAAAGGGTAAGGATCCCTCCTGCCCTCCCCCACCTCAGAAGGCCTAAAAGAATGGCCTGAAAATATTCTAGACAAGGCCTACTGGACCCTTCGAATTATATATGGCAGTTCCATGGAGTTTACATGAGAGGAAAGCATAGAAGATACTGGAAGAAAGCAAGGAGAGACCTGAAGGCAGGAGGCCATAAGAGCTGTGCTTGTTCCTTTGGTGACAGAGTCTGAGAAGACCTCTGAGCAAGCTCCTGGTACTATGGGCAGGCAGGCAGCACATGGAGAGTCTGAAAGAGCCAGGTATGGGAAGCTGTGGATGGAGACTCTTCAAGGGGTGGGTGGCTGTGCTGCCACCGTGGAGCTGGGAGTCCAGCTCAAGGGACCAACAGATCTTTCAGCTGGTTCACACAGAACCTATGTACAGGTGGTGGGAGAAACCCTCAAGCTCCATGACAGGCACAGATGTTTAAGGCAACAAGGAGGAGGTGCCAGCCGGTGAGTGATTCCAGAAAACGGGCACTGAAGGATGTCTACAGAGGGAACTAACCATGGCTCAGCTCCAAACTGTACTAGAATTCAAAGTAATCTGATGTGGGGGGAGGGATGGTTCCCCCTCAGATTGTTTCCCCTCAGAAACAGCTTCTGCAGCTCAAGCTCAAGTAGCTCAAGGAACAAAATCACCTTTGTGTTGTAACTTGTAACTCTCCCCCAAGTCTGAAATGCTTCACAATGAAAACAAACTCTCTAAAAGATATTAAACAATTAAAATCCAAGGCTCTGGGTTATGCACTGCTCAGCAAATAGAAATGTAGAGTCTACTTTAAATGGGCCATCAGAGACGCCAGCAAGAACGATTTTCAGGGACCCCAGAGGCAGAGGCCAGAGTTGATGGAAGTCTGGGCAAGCAACAGAGATGGCTGTTAGAGTCAGGAGAGGTGTTATAAAGATTTGGCTGTGACAGGAAGCCAAGGGCCTCAGAAGAATTACAGTGAAAGGTCTAGAGACAACCACAGGAAGTAGGAATATGGACAGGGAGTTAGTTCAAATCAGACAGCGTTGGAGAAATTCTGTCTTTAGATATTTGAAAACACTGCAAGTTCAAGGCATGCTTTTGGTGGAGGAATTAGAATTAACACTGATAGAGAAACAGACTCTGACCCAACAGGTAGTTGTTTTATATGAAGTGAGCCTTCTACCACATAAAAAGAATGCAAAACCGCAAAGCCAGTATCACAGGCAAACTTTGCATGAGGCTCATCTGTGGACCAAAAACTTGAGTGCATGGACCTCCACTCTCCCGGACTACCTAGAAGGCTTCCTGTCATATGGGTTGTCTGAACAGGAAACAGCCCTTGCTGAAACCCTGAACTCAGAAGAAAATGTCCAGTCCTTGGAGTCCCGGGCCTGCCTGGGATGCCGGGGATTTGAACCACCTCCTGGAACAATCAAAGAGGAAAAGCCAAGCATGCACTTGGTACCACTGAACTGGCTTGTTTTCCTTGTGCTGATCAAGAGAACATATACTTTGCATTTTGTGTAAGATATCTCACTTTTCTCTTCAAGTATTACTCTAAGCTCGGCTCTGCCTAGCTGCAGACGGCAGTGGCCTCAAGAGCCATCAGCTCCGACCCCGGCCATCTGCCATCCCCACGGTCTTACGCAGGGGCTGTGGTAGGAGCCCAAGGGCACAGGGTGGTCCTGTGGATTACTTTTGATTTTCTTCTCCTGCTTTTTCTTGTAGCATGCCTTCTTTTTTCTAACAGTGGCGTGTTTGGAAGTGGAGAGAGGACAGAGATGGGAGTATAGTGTCCTGTGCTTTACGTTCACAAAGTGAAGGAACCTGGACCTTCTTTCCTGTGTGCTTATTTGGAGAACACACTGTCAGCAGAGGGACACACAGGATAGCTGTTAGAGGCGTGTGAGAATGTGACAGCGGTGTGGTGCTTGTAAGCTGCACATAAATTCTAATAATGGGGAAGGGGGCGCTCAAGGGTGAGCAGGCTGTACAGCGCTAACTTGCTAAAGATTCTCTCTGTAAACACCTCCTCACCTGCAATGTGTCTGGAAAGCATGACTCTTCAAAACATTATTCTCATACTAAAATATTTCCATGTTGTGAAGTCCTGAAATGTACACTGAAGTCACTTTCTGATTCTGTCATCTAATACGGTGGCTTTTGGGTTAGGGTTTGCATGTGGGTAAGGCACAGACCCAGCATCAATCTTCGGGATGTGAATAAGCCAGTGTTTCTGTTATCCTTTGTTGAACAGACTACTATCACATGTGGAATTGTCTTGCTATACTTGTCATACACGCAAAGATGATTTCTGGCTCTTCATTCTATTACACTATATTTATCATTATTTTGATGGACGTAGCATTGCATGAAAGTTTTAAGACTAGGAAATGAATCTGTTTTGTTAATTTTCAAGATTATTTTGGAGGTCCTTTGAGGTTCTTCCTACAATCTGGACTTGTCTTTCCTGTGCCTAGGGGAGTTCATTGGGGTTGTGCTCACTCTGAAGATCATGTTAGACTGACTGCCCTACCATCGAAATAGTGCTGTCTTCACTCATGAACATCCAGTCGTTGCATTTTTCTGGGCTCTTAGTTCTCTATACTAGCCTTCCCCATCGCCAGTGTAGCACGCTGACAGAGTTAAAGTCCAAGTGGCCCTCACTCTACTTCATCTGTAGGTGTGGCGTCCCATCCCAGGGAAGCCATGAAAATCAGACACTCTTGCCTGTGCTCTGTGAAAGGCAGGAGAATTACATGTCACAGAATCTGCCAGTGCTCTTGTCCTAGGCTCCAGAACCACAGCTAGGGAGGTCTGCTTAGAGAGAAGCAGACTTTAAAAGAGAGGACTCAGCCAGATATGGAGGATCTTGCCTCTAACCATGTGCAAGAGGCTGAGACAAAGGATGATTGTGAGTTTGGAGCTAGCCAGTGCTAAACCTTTCCTTAAAACAAACAGTCTGAAGCTAGCCAGTGCTAAACCTTTCCTTAAACAAACAGTTGGGAGCTAGCCAGTGCTAAACCTTTCCTTAAACAAACTGTCTGGAGCTAGCCAGTGCTAAACCTTTCCTTAAACAAACAGTCTGGAGCTAGCCAGTGCTAAACCTTTCCTTAAACAAACAGTTTGGAGCTAGCCAGTGCTAAACCTTTCCTTAAACAAACAGTCTGGAGCTAGCCAGTGCTAAACCTTTCCTTAAACAAACAGCAACAATGCCCAGTACAGCAGACTGTGGAGCGCCTCCCAAAGCAACTGACTCGTCTGGAACGGTGTATGGGAAACTTGAGCTTAAGGTACCACCGAAGGTTGTGATGTTAAAGGTCTAGGAAGAGCCATGTAGCTTTATGAGAACAAGGTAAACCACACATAGGGTAGCCTGACAGAGAACAGAGAAAGAAACCCAAGAAGTGATCTGTGGAGTAAATGCAAACCTACGAGGCTGGCCGCAAAACTAGCACTGCTCAAGCTGTGGGGCACAGAGGTTCCTGAGTATGGTTTAACACAACACATCGATCTTGACTCTCAGAGTGAGGGCATTAACAACAGCCTGGCAGCAAGATGTGTGAAAGACAAGGAAAGCAAGCCCACCAAAACCACTGTCCTCTAGTATAGCAAATCAAAATTCAGAGTGTAGAAGTACAGAAACAACAAAACATGTGTACTCGTGGGACTCAATAACAGACATACACCAGAAGCTAGAGATCTTGATGACAGAAATGATACACATGGAAGAACAGAAAGAATAGAGAATAAAGAAGAATAAACAAAGCCTCATAAAATGTGGTCGGCACTAAGTGTACCAACACATATACCAAGAATGTACCAGGAGAGCAGAGAAGATAGTGGAATGAGACATTGCAGCTTCAGCATCGCAGATGGGATGAAGAGCAGGATGGACTCACTGAGGGGCTCAGCGGGCTCCTCATCCAGACCTGGGTCTGTAAGATGTCTTAAGATAAACATTTTCTCCTCACCTACAAGAAAACCCCAATAAAACTAATGCCAAATTTCATATCAGGAAGAATGGAGGCCTCAAAATAGAGGGACACACATTCACATTCCTGAAAATAAAACACTTAAATTAAAAATCTTACAAGATCATCTTTCAAAATTGAAGTAGAAATACAGGCATTCTCAGATAAACAGGAATAGGGTTTGCTGTGTGGCAGGCCCACTTAGGAGACCCTAGAAGTTCTTTTTTTCTTTGGTTGGTTTTTTTTTGTTTTTCGAGACAGGGTTTCTCTGTATAGCCCTGGCTGTCCTGGAACTCACTCTGTAGACCAAGCTGGCCTCGAACTCAGAAATCCACCTGCCTCTGCCTCCCAAGTGCTGGGATTAAAGGTGTGCACCACCACTGCCCAGCACCCTAGAAGTTCTTAATGCTGAAAGCAAGTTGCTAAGGCCAGGAATAAGACCTACACAGAAGATGGGACATTGGTAAGCTGCAGAAGTTAGTGAGATATAAAAGAAGTATACAGAACAACATGCATGCCATTCATTGTTGGTCATACAACAGAGACATGTGACTTACATCAACAAGCACAAAGGAAGTGGGTAGGAACAGAGATTATACCCAAATAATGAAATGACACAAGATAACACAAAACTTACAAGGAAGAGAATGAGAAAGAGCAAAAAGGAAAGGTGCGTATAATAGTAAGTTAAGACTGCAAAAAACTTCCACAGAGGACTCAAGTCAACAATACGAATCCGATAGCCCAACTCTAGAACTGACCGAGAATCCGAACAGGCATCTCTCCTAGGAAGACAAAAGAAATAGCCAACAGGTACTTGAAAAAAACATTCAACATCATTAGTCAGTAGGAAAATGCAAATCAAAAACATTTGGTGGCTTTAATTCCTCAAAATGTTAAACATGCAGTTACCACATGAATTCTCAATTCTATTCCAACATGTATGCCTAAGAATAAAAAAAATAAACCCACAGAAAAATATGTATAAAATATTCATAACAACATTTACTTATAGCAGCCAAAGCAGAAACAACCCAAGTGTCCTTCCACCCACATGGATTAACAAACTGTTACATTCATGTAATAGAATATTAGTAACAAAATTAGTAACTATTTTTGCTTAAGTGAGGCTGAAGATTGACATTATTTTTAACTGCAGACACAACAGAGCACAAGCTGCATTATTTCATTTATCCTAAATACAAAAATCTATTGGCAAATCTATAGGGAGAGAAGCATGAGTGAAATCAGGGAGCAGGGAGATAGTGGAATGGAAATCAGCTTCTAATTACTACAAGTTTCTTTCTGGTCTGATGAAATGTTCTGGATTAACACAGTGGTGAATAAAGCTCAGCTTCATAGCTGCAATAGCATCCAATGATTTCTTTAATAGAGTGAAGTTTTGATATGTAAATTCTATATTAATAATTTAATAGCAAGTCATTTGAATAGGAACTTCTCCTAAACAGATACAGAAATTATCAACAAATAAATTAAAAGATGTTCAATACCACCAGTCATTAGGCAAATGTTTATAAAAACCACAACAAAGTATGTCTTCAGACCTTGCAGGATGGCTATAATTGACAAGGCAGGTAAGCTCCAAGTGCTTATGATGAGACACAGACAGGGAACCCCTCCTCAGCTGGTGGGAACTTACGATAGAACAGCCACTCTGGAAAGCAGTCTGGCAGCTCCTTAAATGATTAAAGAAAATGACAGATGAGCCAGCCTTGACCCCTAGTTATAAAGCCAAGCAAGAGAAGACACTACAAACAGCCCTGTACAGTCAATACTTACAACAGTCACAATGTGGGGACATCCCAACATTCACCAACTGACCCACTTACAATGTGGTATTATCTGTGCAACTGAAGGTCAGAAGTGCTAACACACACATAACAAATGAACTCCAAAAGTCATCAAACCAAAAGAAATTAGTAAGTCACTAGACTACATATTGAATAATTCTGTTTAAACAAAATGTTCAGGAAAAGGAAATTGCTCTGAGACAGAAAGCTGAATGGCAATTCTTAGGAGAGCTAAGGAGGAGGAAGACCCAGGACTGGGGACTGCTATAGTCTCCCTTACTCTAGTGTCAGAGGGGACAAAAAGGAACCTGCTCAGCTCCCAACATCTCAGCTCTGCAGAAAAGCAGATGGACTCATCCCTAACAGGTGGGTCAGCAGGAAAAGCAAGAGCAAGCCTATCAGGGTGGCAGAGAGGATTCAGCAGAGCACTCATTTTCTGTATACTGCTTGAAAGAAGGATGTGGCACTTTGGGTCGCCTGCTGGGGACAAGGTGATAGTCTGGATAGAGAGGATTTCCCAGCCTTACCAGGCACAAGTGGACGATGCTGAAATTCTCCTGGCAAGCAGTGTCTGGGTCTACACCTGCTTTGCCACAGCAAGTCCTAATGGGGGCGTGATGCACAGCTAGTCAATTCTAGGCTCAATCACCCCTCCCACACCAGTTCCTCAGCTGAGCCTCCATTCTCAGCCAGCATCAAGGAGCCTGAAGAAAGCAGTGCTAGTTATGGCTAGTGAGCAGTCTACTTTCCCCAAACTTTGGTCTTAGTGATGCTTAGTGGAGAGACAAGCGTACACACTCCCTTGGTAGAAACAAAACTGAACAATGAAGCATGAAGCAAAGCTGTTTGCACTGCTGCTTCCAGGGTCGGGAGAGCCCAGGGAACCCGAGTTTCTCCACCTTAACCTTCTGTGAATGAGAAGAAAGGGATGTGGTATATGGTGGTCTAGACTCCCTTTCCTATCCCCTGGTGTTAGTGGGGTCCAGCGGGGAGCTGAGCCCCCAGCTCAACTTGGTATCCATGAGACAAGAAGGGTGGGAGCCCCCCCCCTTCTCTTGGGACTCACAGGGCATAGCAGGGAAATGAAATTCCAGCACAACTGCAACAAAGCGTTCGAGTCACCTCCCACGCCCTAGATGCAGTAGGGCCTAGACCATCATTTCACTTCTCAAGGAGCTAATCACACCTGATCCAAAGGCAACCTGGCCATGCAAGGCACAGCTCCACTTCTACTACGATGCTGTCAATGGGGCAGTGGACAGCGGGGTTCCATCCCACCCACACGCCATGGGGCTGTATGGGAGGTAGCCTGCCAATAGGAGGCTGAGCAGATAGATCTAGATTGGATCTGTAGCTGACTGCCCAGGAGGAAACTGTCACTCAGTAAAAAAAACAAAAACCAAAAAGCAGGGCCAAAAATCTGTCGTAAATCTTTTGTCACACCAAGAATTAAGAAAATCACAAATTGACTGAGAAGAAATTGATCAGCAGCTGTGTAACACTGAAATTATTCAATAAGGACTATAATTACAACATGCCATGGCACTCACTTTTAAAAGAACTGGAAGCTTAGAATGTTCTCTGAACAAAAAAAACTAAACTAGAAATCAGTAAGAGAAAGACAAGAGGAAAAAACTCTAAAGACTTAAATGCCAAAGGTATAAATTAATTTGTGGGTTAAAGAGAAAGTCTCAAAGGAAATTAACATAACACAGAGGTTGAGTCAAAATGAAAATGAATACACTGAATTACACAGCACAGTAAGAAAGGACATTTATACTGCTCTAAAGAAGAAAGGTCTCCAATCAACAACCCAAGCTCCAACCCCAGTCACTGGAAAGGTGAGAGAAAAGAACCCAAAGACAACAAACAAAAACAGAACACAAAGCAGGCATTGGAAGGGTAAGAAAAGAGCAGGGGTAAAAAATTAAAAGGGACAACAGTGGCAGTTTTCTAGTGGCCCCATGAAAATATTAATGTGATCAATAAACTTCCATAAAGTAAAGGGTAGGCTGTCACTACAATCTTCCACTCACTTGCATGGGCCTGACCTTAACATTGTGACACAAGTCTATACAAAATTCACAGTTCACACTCAAGAACTGTGCAGTCAGCAGAGCGGTGGTGGCGTACGCCTTTAATCCCAGCACTTGGGAGGCAGAGGCAGGCGGATTTCTGAGTTCGAGGCCAGGCTGGTCTACAGAGTGAGTTCCAGGACCGCCAGGGCTACACAGAGAAACCCTGTCTAGAAAAAAAAAACAAAAAAACAACAACAAAAAAAGAACTGTGCGTGTGCATGTGCACTCGCGCACGCACACACACACACAAAACAATGTTGTGTTAGGCTACATTCTTAGCTATTCTTGGCCACATTTAGTCTCTGAGTCTGGGCTGGACACACCTGAAAGGGTAATACAGAACTAGTAAGAACAACATTAAGTTCATTACTTTGACAACTTAGACGAACCGTACAGTTTCTTAAAGACTCTAAACTACCAAGACTCAACACAAGAAGACCCACAAAGTAGAAGTAAAGAAACCTAGTTCATAAAAGTTTCTTTTAAAAAATCTCTAACCTTAAATGACTACTGGAGAATGTTGCCAAACATTTAAAGGGGAGTAGCACTCTTACATAATACCTTCTAGGCTGTGACGGGGCATATATCCAATCCCCTCTATAATGCTAGGGTTTTCTGATTCAAAGACAGTATAAACAAGATAAAGTATCAGTCCTCAACATCCTAACTTAAAATATATCCTCAGAGAGAAGATCCACTAGGTAGACCTAAACCAGGGCTATCCCACAGAGTTCAGAGTGGGTAAGGTGAGTGGTTACAGCCCTGCGTAGGGACAACAGGTAGTGTCAGGGGAGTCCGAGAAAAGGAGGGCTGAGTAGAGAAAAGCATGCTGGGGTAAGTGCAGGTGCCTCAGTCCTGGACAAGTGAGTTATAAAGATGGGGAGACCGAGGAAAGTATACTATTGGATTACATGTGAAAGTACAATGCCAACTTGAAGTTTTCAACACATACGCACACACACCTATATGTAGCACTAAATGTAAGATGTAAAACGGGTGTGTATAGAGTGTGCATGCATGTGTGTGTTTGTGTGTGTGTGTATGTGTGTGCATATTCCTTAGCTTTGCTTGAGAAGTCTTGGGAACTTTGACACAGCAAAAGCAATGGGCATACCCAGATTTTTGTTTGTTTGTTTTAGATTTAGCTTAAAATTTTGTGTGTGTATGCGTGTGTGTGAATGTGTGCACACATGCACATACATGTGTGTTGAGGCCAAATGGTATCAGATCCCTCTGAGCAGGAGTTACAGGTGGTTATGAGACTATTGATGTGGTGCTGGGAACTCAGTTCCCGTCCTCTGGAAGAACAGGTGCTGGGA
>JADRCH010000119.1:1207326-1228882 GCA_019843965.1 Rhynchomys soricoides | reverse complement strand
GGAAGAACAGGTGCTGGGAACTCAGTTCCCGTCCTCTGGAAGAACAGCAAGTATCCTTAACTGCTGAGTCACCTCTCCAACCCCAGACTGAGGTTTTTAAGACAGCCGTTTCCCACTAAAATGAACTAGGACTTCTTGGAGAAATGTCTGCTTTCAGTGAGAGGGCAGAAATGGACTAAAATGAGCTAGACGATCCTGCAGTGTCTCAAGAATGACAGAGACACAGCAAAACATTTGGCAGGGCTCTGGCTGGTAGGTAGCTGAAACATCAAGGCACGTGACAGGAAGACCAGATTCCATTGAACAAAAGACAAATCCCCTGAAATAACTGAGCAAAGAGAACACTGTTCCTCACAGGAGAATGCCACTTAACAAACACACTTGCTAACCACAGTATGACTCAGGAGGAACATCTGTAGGTGCTAAGACTGCTGAGTCAAAGGCGATACAGAACAGGATGCTACATGACTAAAAAAGCATCTTTCTATGGAATGTTAGTTATAAATAAAGAAAGAACAATTTATACTGGGTAAATCTTGGCAGGGACCAGCTTACTGATGTGATCCAACTTAACATTCCCAGCGAAGAAGCACAATGATAACTTGGGTCACCTGAGGGTTACAGTGAGAAATTCACTTCTGTGAGGCTTCTAACAAAACTGCAAAATCTCAGACTTAACTGTTCGGGAAGAGCAGACAACTGGGATACACATGCTACAAAAAACTAAGCCATGACTGTAAACAAACCAAGGTCATCAGAAAAGGCCTAAGTCCTTGGAAGAGATCTAAAAATTATTAGAAGGCTGTGACATTATGGTATGCATAATTCAGCACGTGGGAGATCAAGGCAGGAGGAGGACTGACAAAGTTCAAGGTCACTTGAAAACCAGAGCTTGAGGCTACTGGGCTGCATGGCAAACCTTTGCCTCCAGAGAGAGAGAATGAGCGTGGTGTGTGTGTGTGTGATACAGGCTGGAGGTGTCATCCTCAGGAGCATCATGAGATAATGAGAAGACTGAGAACTACTTAGATAGCTGATGATATTATGAATTAGAATTTTCACTGAATAAAGTGACACCTACTGTGAGCACAGGGAAAACGAGCAGAGGAAGTGAGTGACTCAATTGTCAGCAGGTAACTGTGTGTACTTTCTTCTGATCTCTGTACTTCCATGAATGTCTGAAATTCTCTGATCATAGTTGTTGTTTTTAAGTGGTTGAACCAAGATTTAAACCTAGGTTTGTCTCAATATAAAGCTCGTTTTTTATGAATTTTCTACTTTCCTCTAAAAGTAAGAATTTTATTTATGTACCTTGATGTTAAGTTTTCCAATGATTCATTAGCCAACATTCAAAAACCTATTCTCCATACTAAAATAAAATAAAGTATAACTTTAATAAGATATACTTTTTAGATATAAGTAATTTTTATTATTTTCCATATTTTTCCTAATAAAAAAATTAGCTGTACTTATTTGAAAGAGATTCAACATTAATAAATTATTTAATTAAAAACGTAACTGAAAAGTTTAAAAAAAAAAATCTTCTCTAGTGGATCACACTGGTCTCCCTGCCTGGGATGTCTAGGAATGTGTAGAGCATTTTTGGTGTCCCTAAGAGCTGGCTGACTGGATTCAGTAGCTGGAGCCCTGGTTCTCTCTAGTGTAATCAGTTCTCCCTATCAAAGCTGACAGAACTGGCCAGAGAGAACTCCACCAGACTTAGGTAAGCCTGATGAAGGAAGGAGGGAAGGAATAGGCTTATGGGCTGCAGCCTGGGGTCACACCCAGCGGAATACTCTGCGCGGGGAGCACAGGTGGACACTGTCACCGCATTTGATTTACCGCATTTGATTTTTTTCTTTTTTTTAGCACTTCTCTCTAAGACCAAACAATGAGCAGGTAAGAGGACTGGCGCATCAAATGTCCATAAATGGTAGGGACAGAAATAGTCCCTTTAAAGCCAGACACAGCAGACAGATGGAGAATCTACAAGGCCTTGGGATTTAGCCATGTGGGAAACACTGTTTCCCTTGATGTGAGAAAAGGGCCCTCCTAGAGTGGATAGATGCCAATGAGAATACAATACACTGAGAGCTGATTGTTCCCAGTAAGCACTGAAGGAAGAGTTGCAGCCAGGGCCTCCCCCTTTCCTTTCCCATCATCTAATCTGGACTGTTAGAAGAACCCTGCCCTGTCAACAGCACTAAGGTGGACTTCTTAGATAATCCTGCAAGATTCGGCCCAGAAAATGTTCAACAGCTCTTCTGGCTATCACTCAACGGCAACAGGCCCACGTTAGGGCTGGGATCTTAAATGTCCCTCGAAGGCCCCTATGTTCATAGCTTGGTTATCAGTCTGTGGTGCTATTGAAGGGTAGTGGAACCTTTAAGAGGTGGATTCTAGAAGTTAGTCACTGTGGGCATGCCCTTAACAGAAACTCTGGGCCTCTGACCCTCCCTCCGTCTGTGCTCCCCAGTCCAGGCAGTTTTCTCTGTCATATATTTCCATCATGATCTCTGGCCTCACACAGGCTCAAATGAAATGGGCCAACCGGCCATAGACTGAAATGCTTGGAACCATGACCCCAAATAAACATTTTCTCTTTTAAATTAATTAAAAGTTTTCTTATATACTACATTTATTTATATTGGGGGAGGGGAAGTACAGAAGTATGGAGCTCAAAGGACAACTTGCATATACCAGGTGGGTTCTGAGGTCAAATTCAGGTACTCAGGCCTAGTGGCATCTCACTGGATCTTAAGCTGACTTCTTATTGGGTATTTTGTCACAGCAATGGAATGATGCCTAACACAACCAAGAAGGCCAGAGTAGAATCTTGTACCCATTTCCCAGCTCAGACCTACAAAGGGTGAAGGGCAAGCACAGCAACAGGAGAGTAAGTTCTGGCCTGCCTCCTTGCCTGGGTACCACAGAGAAATCCCCCACAAAAACCACTGGTAAGAATGGTGCCTGCACTGGGCAGAGGTGGCTCACACCTTTAATCCCAGCACTCACGAGGCAGAGACAGGAAGATTTCTGAGTTCAAGGTCAGCCTGGTCTACAAAGTGAGTTCCAGAACAGCCAGGGCTACACAGAGAAACCCTGTCTGGAAAAACAAACAAACAAACAAACAAACAAACAAAAAGAGTGGTGCCTGGATACTTCTGAATATGCTTTGCAAGTGACTCCTGCATGTAACTGAAGGAGAAAGAAATGAATGGCTGCTTCCCAGGCAGGTGTGTATGAACAAATGTGTAATTTCAGCCTAAGATGATAATGCAGGAGATGAACGTAGTTTGCCACACCTCCTTTTCAAAAGGCCAAGACATTATTCAGGGTTTTGTAAAGAAATTCTCCCAGGCCAGACTGTGAGCCAGAAAGCAAAAGCCATAAACACCCCTGGGCCTGGGCCTCTGAAGTGAAGGATAGAGCTTTTCTTTGAGAGCCTTTCAATTTACGTTTATTAAGTGTAAATCTCCACAAAGTGACAGGAAGTACACTGAAGAGGTTATTACCATCTATGTGTGCCACATGCCCGCTGTTATTCACCAATGTGGAATACGGTTCTTCATTCTGTGGCAAGACTCCTGCAGCCATCCTTGTCTGTTGGAAAATTTAAAAAAGATCATTACTTAACTAATCATGTTAGACATCTGCCGCCCAATATGACAGTCATTAACTATATGGCCCTTTCTTTTTCTCTCCCTTCCCTGTATGGCTGAACTCAGGGTGTCACAAATGCTAAGTATTCTACTACTGAGCTAAATCCACAGATACCTAATACTTGAAATACAGCCAGTGTAGGTTCAGATGTACTGTCTCAAAACTCAGTACAAAGAAAGGTAAACTAAAGTTGGGCATAGTGGCACATTCCTTTAATCCCAGCATGGGGGAGGCAGATCTGTCTCTTTGAGTTCAAGGCCAGTCTGAGTTCCAGGACATCCAGGGCTATGTAAAAAGATCCTGTCTCAAAAAAAAAAAAAAAGAAAAGGAGAGAAGGGGGAGGGAGGGAGGGAGGGAGAGAGAGAGAGACTATCTTACTAATAACTTTTATAACTAAGATGGTCTTTTGACCTCCACATGTGCCCTAACGTGCACACACACACACACACACACACACACACACACACACCACACACCACACAGAGAGAGAGAGAACACACATACACAGAACACACACATCATACACAGACACAAAAAAAGTCAAAACTAAATGCTGATATTATACAGAAATGCTTACATTTTTATTTACAATTATTATAATGTTAAACTGCTTTCTTTGTCACATTTAGACTTAATGCTTTATGTTCCTGAATTTACATAAATTTACTGAAATTCACATAAAAATTAAAATGCAAAACTGCCCATATCTGATTTATGTGCCTGTTTTTCCATCACAAATATATACTTGGGTACATTTTGATTCCTTGGGAAGAAAAAAATACTCTAACAGAAAGAATGGGGTTTTGCTTTGTTTCTTAGAATGAAATATTTCCAGCATAGTGGCTTCTGAAGCAGTCTCGTTCTCCACATGTTCAGTGTGCTAGCTCCATGTCTTTGGCTGGCATCACTGTTACATCTGGGGCTGGGGCACTGCACAGACTGATGTCCTCAAAAGGGCCAACATACAAGGGAAGCAGACAGGAGGATCTCAAATTTGAGGCTACAAAGTGAGGCAATATCTCAAAACAAATAAAACCCCTCAAACAAACAAATCAACAAACCTCTTGCCTGCTGTGTAGCACTGGGAGATGGGCTCTGGCAGAGCTCATCTCCGGTGACACAAGGGATACACTCCAAGCTAGAGCATCTGCCACCATGCTGGAGGCCAGGGTTCCATCCCTCTCACTGTAAAAAGCCTCCACCAAAACAACAAACAGTGCAGAGGAGTAAGAGTCTGACTTCGATTACTTGTATAACTACTTGAGTTATAGTGTCAATTTTCACAAGTCTGAGATACGTAATAAAAGTCAGCTGAGAAACAGACTGTAAGATCCTCAGTATCTGGTAACAGAAAATCAGCTCGGCCTGTATCTTATCTGCACAGCCCTCCAGTGCGCCTTGCTTTCTCTGTGGTTGTCAATCTGCCTTTATCTGGGAATCTGCTTACCTCAGGCTCACTGCTTTGGGATTTTCCCTTTTGCCCAAACAGCTGTAACCTTCCCTCCCCCTCCCCCTTCTCTTCTACCTTCCTCAAGGAAGTCCTGGCTATAGTCCCAGCAGGTCTTAACTCTCTACTTCTTATTAAAGGAGTTCATTGGTTTCTTCGGAAATTTTCTTAGATATTTTTGTTGGGAATGCTCCCTGGCCTTGACTCTGGGTTAGTTTAGATGCACTGCTAAGGCTAATCTTTGCAAGGGTTTGCAGCCAAGTGTCCAGAGGCCTTCCCACTCTGGCTAAGGGAGCAGAACTACTTGCAGCCAGCTGACCTCTTATATTTTTCTGTCCTCAGAGGGTTTGTACAGATCAGTACTCACCACACTCTGCAGTTCAGCAAAGCTCTGAGGGCTTTCTGGGGTGGAATCTCCCTCATTCTCTCTGAGACCTTATCTATGCAAAGCCTTCCTCTGAGTTCATCCCTCTGTGCATCTCTGGGAAGGCCTGGTCTCCTCCCTAAGCTAAGCCTGGAAACTGCCCCCAGGGAGGCAGCTGGTGCAACCTCAGACTCACCATGTTTACACCTCTAAGAGACTAAAGCCTGGACTGCCTACTTTCCAATCATTTTTCTAATAAGGTTGTCTAGAATTTTAGTTAGAGTAAGAAGAAATCTGCTTATTTATCTGTTTGGAACAGATGTCTCTCCACTCATCTCTGAAATTCAAATCTTAGATCTCTGAAACAATGTCTACTGCATGCTATCATTCCATACAAATACGGTATAATTACACATAATTGCTGATCAAAATATCATGATTTAAATATACTATAGAGTCAAAGTTCTGTTTAAAACTTAATTATTCAACTGCCAACTATATGAACTGGTTTGAGCTTTGGTTTCTTTTGCAAAATGAAGATTATATATCTACTTTCATAGGTTGTAAGGGTAAGAGAGACTCGGTGTATGTGCATGTGTAAACACCACTAAAGCAAGGCCGGACACAAAGCAAACACTTGCTATTTTACTTCACAATGCTGTAATCCTTTTCGGTTCCTTCTAGGCTGCAGTCACTTCATTTTGCTCCTACCTTGAGTAGTTTGTAAGAGACCCCTTACATTACCTGTCTAGTTATCCTGTCAGTAGTAATAGCTGAGCTTCTGAGAAGTCTTAGAAAACATTAGGTCCATTCACAACTGAATTTATTCATATGCCTCCCTCAGAACAAGGAGTTTCAGTTTTAACCCTGACTTTCTCTGTGACCACACATTACGTAAGTTCACCTCCTGACTCAATGACAGGTGTTTTGCTCACCGCACCCTCCATCACCGCACCTTCCAGCTCTTTTGTCCCTAAAGTCCCCACAAACGACTCCACTGTTCAGAATTAGTCACCCATTTCACTAATTAGTATCTAAATCTTAAAGCTTGAGTGCAGGGCGAAGTATTACACATCCAAGGAGAACAGTCAGGAAGTAATGTTCTACTTCATAGGGAATTCGTCTCACAGACTAGGTTGTGAGGCACTAGAGAATCCTCAGCACTCTCCTCTCTTCTGTTTTCTGGAGGCAGCCATGTTCTGCTTATTTCTTAGAGAGAATGTATGAGGTGTTGCATTGAGCAAGTGCTCCAACCCTTCCCTGATGCTCCCAGCCCCAGCACTGCACCTTGGGCATGCACCAGGACCCTCCGGGTACCCGTGGAAGTGCAGATCCCTTGTCCCTGCTTCCTGTCTGATTCCAGGGGAGCTCTCAGATATCACTCCCTGTCGTTCTGATGTGTGAGGTTTTAGTGCAACACTGTCAATGTGCTGAGACTCTAGACAATAATCACAGTTCATGAATGTAAGTGAATTTATCCAAGCCATGTAAACACTATGATGCTCAAATGAAAGCATGAGTTATGCTCATTCATAGTATGATGATGTGGTGATGTGGATATGCTTGGCTCAGTGAGTGGCACTATTAGGAGGTAGGGGCTTGCTGGAGTAGGTGCGGCCTTGTTGGAGAAAGTGTGTCACTGTGGGCTTTAAGACCCTCTGCCTGCCTGGATGCTGCCATGCTCCCGCCTTGATGATAATGGACTGAACCTCTGAACCTGTAAGCCAGTCGCAATTAAATGCTGTCCTTATAAGAGTTGCTTTGGTCATGGTGTCTGTTCATTCACAGCAGTAAAACCCTAACCAAGACAGATGATGACCAAATGATACTAGCTCACTCCATGTCAGAAGCTATTCCAATTCCGTTATTTATCTTTATTTCATCCGATCCTTATCATACCCTATTACAGAAGACAGCACACTTATTTCTACTTTTAGCTGACTAGTATGTAGTGTGTATACACAGGCCACAGCACACACCTAGAGGTCAGAGGACAACTGTATAGTGTTGGCTGTCTCCTATCAAGTAGATACCAGGGATTAAACTTAGGTTGTCCAGCTTAGTACCAAGTGCCTTTACCCCTGAACCATCCTGCAAGCCCCTGGACTTAGTTAGCTATTTTTATATTTATTTATTTTAAATTTTCTGTAATGTGTCTGTGCTTGACTATGTGTGTACCACGTTCATGCAGGAATCCACAGAGGTCAGATGAAGGTGTTGGATCCTCTGGAACTTGAGTCGTGGGCTTGTGAACTGCCATGTGAGTGCTGGGAACTAAGCCTGGTCCTCTGCAAGGAGAGTAAGCTCTCTTAACTGCTGAGCCATACATATCTCAAGCCCTGACACTGTTTTCACAGCAGTTTTAGACACAGAGAAACAGAGTTAAAGTAAGAGACCCCCACCTGTCCCTTGGGCCCTTTTCCACCTCCCAATGCAGCCTCTAATTTGAGCAACATCATTTACAGAGCAGGGCAGTTGTGACCACAACTAATGAAGCTAAACTGACACTTCATGATCACCCAAAGTCCTTCGCTCACACTACACTTCTCTTTTGTTGAGCATTCTATAGGTTTAAAGAAAAACCCACTCTTATGGTACCATACAAGGTAGCTTACAATTTAAAAAACCCCCCAGACGTTCCTCCTACCCACCCCACCTTTCCTAGCTTCTGGCAAGCACTGACCTTTTTACTGCTCTGCAGTCTTGCCTTTCCCAAAGTGTTACGCTCACCCAGTAGCAAGCCTCTGCAGAGGTCTCTTTCACTTATAAATGCATATTTACAGTTCCTCCACTTCTTCTCATGGTCTGATGACACATTTTGATCATGGAATAATGTATTAGTTACCTTTCCAGTGCTTTGATAGAACTCCATGACTAAGGCGCCTTACAGAAAGAAGAGTTTGATTTATGGTTTCAGAGGGTATGAGCTGATGGTGGCAGGGCCTGGGCATGGGCATTCTCATTCAAACCACCACATTCTACTCCCAGACCGCCCCCAGCTATATCATAACTCATCATGTATTCAGTCCAACTGGAAAAGCCCCCATAGTCTTTCACAGTCTCAACAATGCTTAATTCCACATCCAAAATCTCTTCTGAAACTCAAGGTAGCTCTTAATTGCAAGTCCTATGTAGCTGACAATGACCTTGAATTCCTGGCCCTCTATCTACATCTCCCACATAGTAGGATTTCAAGTATCTGCTATCATACACAACATGTCACTCCACTTCCAAAACCTTCCACTTAAACCGCCTTAAAACTTAAATCATCCTCAATTATTAATGTTTCTCAATAGGATCATGATAAAAAGTACTCTAGAATACTATATAGTTTACTTGATTTATTCTGTTTCTTCTATAGTATAACGTCACAGAAAACACCATTTTCTGAGGAGGATCTGCTTTGCCAACTTCTGGAACCTATCCCAGGCCCTAGCATACAGTACAGGCTTGAGATGACAGCGTGAATGAGCACGCCAACAGGACCTGCTACCACCACACCATCACTTAAAATCTGAATGTCCGTTTCCATCCACACAGTAGGGACTGAAGCCGTGCCTTACTGTCCCAGCACACTGGCAGTGTGTACTTGTGTGACAGAACAATGCAGGTACAAGGACAGTGTCATACTCTGGACAATTCACATCTCTAATTTCTTATTTATTTATTTATTTATTTATTTAGTTTATGTAAATACACTGTAGCTGTCTTCAGACACCCAGAAGAGGGCATCAGATCTCATTACAGATGGTTGTGAGCCATCATGTGGTTGCTGGCATTTGAACTCACGACCTTCAGAAGAGCAGTTGGTGCTCTTAACTGCTGAGCCATCTCACCAGTCCCCCAGCTCTAATTTCTTGTAAATCTTTCATCTTGACAAATTTGTGTTCCTTCTAAATCCTCAAGAGATTGGATCTGTTTTCTTCTCGGCCCCAGCCCATATTTCCTCTCTGTTATGATGCCTTCCCAAATGCCAACTACATATCCGACTCACATCTGAGGAAAGGCTTACCTACGTCTATGCAGACTCGGACACTATTAAAACAGCCTCCGACAATCCTCAGGGAGAGAGCTGAAGGCCATCTTACAAAGACTACCTGTTTGGCAGTTTCTGTGATCTCGCACCTTAACTACACCTTAGGGAAGTCTGCAAGGGGACTGCAAAGTTCCCAAGAGACAAGTCACACACCATGGAAAAACAAGAACCCTCCTATTTCATCATTTAAAGAAACTGCTGCTGAATTAATAGTCTTCAGAAAAGACTTCATGACAAACAAATGAGGTAAACTGGCAGCAACAGCTGACACTGGTTCACACCCAACCCTTCACCACTAGAAGCTGCCCATGACAAGTTATCTTCCAGGTCCCAACCAATCTCAAATTAAGGCAGAATTACTTTTGTTTTTGAAGAGTGAACATAGTCCAGACATCAATTCTCTCCCAAACTCACTTACAGGGTTAAAGTACAGACTTTCAATCCTACCTGGGTTTACACACACACACACACACACACACGAGCTTACTCTAAAGCTTACATAACAAAGGATTCTCACTAGCCAATTCAGTTGTGGAAAAAGAACAACAAAGCCGGTGGACTCATGTCACCAGCCTCAAGACGTACTAAAGCTACAGCAAGGAGCAGACAGGGGCAAGGAAAAGACATGACTCAGTGTAACAAAGAAGACAGGAGCAGAGTCAAAAAATACAGTTAACCAACTAAAAAAATTAATTTTATAAATGAGGGAGGGAGGGAGGGAGGAAAGAAGGGAGGGAAGGAGGGAGAGAATGCAGGATGCCTGCAGAGCCCAAAAGAGATCCTCTAGAATTAGAGTTTCAGACAGACGTGAGCCACCTGATTTAGGTGATGAGACTCAAATTAGGGTCCTCTGCAAAGGTAGTATCTGTTCTTAACCATCTCTCCGGTGCCTTTAAGTACTTCTAAAGTTTCTAATTTTATTATGAGTGTGCACACACAAGTGCACATGCATGATGCGAGTGTGGAAGGAGGGGGGTGTGCACCGTGTGTCACATGGAGACCAGAGGGCAGTTTTGTGGGGTGGGCTCTCTCCTTTCACTTTTATGTGGGCTTGGGGGACAGATCTCAGGCTGTTGAGCTTTTGTACCAAGTGCCATTACCTACTAAGGCATCTCCTGGGCCCCAAAGCCAAGTAATTTTTGACAAAGGTGCACAGATAACAGGCTGGAGAAAATGTTTTCTAACAAATGACACTAGAAAATTCTAGTCCATAGGCAACAAACTGAATATCACATGGAAAATATGGCATTTCTAAAATATATAGAACTGGGTTGAATTTTAAAATAGAGCACTTAAAATATTTAAAGTTGAACATACACAAGTTTCAAGCTAGACAGCCCAGAGACCTAGGGTAAAACCAAATACTACTAAGAAAAAACCATTAACAACAAAATGACTCTCCTAATGATATTCTGCTATACTTATAGATTGGTACCTTATTCAGCCATCACCAGAGAAGCTTCCTCCTGCAGCAGATGGGAGCAAATACAGAGACCCATAGCCAGACAATGTGCAGAAAGAGAGAGACCCTGGACCACAAACAGCTCTAAATGGGCTGTCTCCATCAAATCCGTCCCCTCAGAGCTCGGGAATCCCTAAGGACAAGGAGGTAGGTATAAAAGCCAGAAGAGATGGAGGACACCAAGAGATCAAGGCCCTCTGAGTCGACTGAGCAAGGCTGATAGGAACTCGAAGAGACTGCAGCAGAAAATACAGAGAGCACACAGGTCTACACCAGGTCCTCTGTGTATCTATTATAGCTCAGCCTAGTATTTTTATGGGACTCCTGAGCATCTGAACAAGTGGATCTCTGATTCTTACGCCTGCTCCTGGGGCTCTTTTCCCTCTGTTGGTCTGCCTTATCCAACATCTATGTGACAGGTTTGTTTTACATTATTATTGTTGTGTTATTCTTATATCATTATTATTTTGTTGTGTCTGGTATCTCTTAGAAGTCTGCTCCTTTCTAATGAGAAACAGAAAGATTGTGGGTCCAGAGGGGAGGGGAGGTGGGAGGCACTGGGAGGAGTAGGGTCATGGGAAACTGTAATCAGAATACATTGTATGAGAAAAGAATCTATTTTCAACAAACAACAAAATAAATGTTCAAACTTTCTTTCTGTCAAAGACATTAAGAGAACAAGAAGAGAAAACAGACTAGGAGAAAATATCTGCAAATTACACAGTGATAAAGGTCAGACATCCAACCCAGAGAAGTTACACAAACAAGTTAATTAAAAACGCTGTTATCTTTGTTGTAAAAAGTAAACTTGTAATAATAAGAATATTTTTAAGTAAAAAGACCTGAGTAAGCAGAAATATAGGCTGGGTGGAGCACCGTAAGTCTACAATGTCAGCACACGGAGACAGGCAGGAAGACTGCAAGTTCAACACAGCAAGAACTTGTCTTAAAAAAAAACCAAACTGTCAGGGCTGGAGAGATGGCTCAGTGGTTAAGAGCACTAACTGCTCTTCCAGAGGTCCTGAGTTCAAAGCTCAGCAACCACACGGTGGCTCACAACCATCTGTAGTGGGATCAGGTGCCCTCTTCTGGTGTGTCTGAAGACAGCTACAGTGTACTCATATACATAAAATAAATAATTCTTTTTTTAAAAAAAGGCAAGACAAAACAAATTATTATTTTAAAAGTTATTGCATATAATGCATACAGAATAAAACTCAGTTACATTTTAAATCAGACTTTTACATAATGACCTGGGAATTTGACTATAAACAAGTTAAAATGTAAAATTAAATGGCAGTGTAACGATTTTTCACATAACTATTTGAAAAAAATTGCAAAGCAAGAGAAAACACCATTTGTACTGCTAGACGGAGAACAATAACATAGTTGGAGGGACTTAGGTTCATAACGAAGACAGACTAAATTACACCGCATTCCCTGTACACGTTACTGCATTGTTTGAACTTTAAATCAAATAAAATTTTGATATAAAAGGAGTAAATAAAAAACAACAAAGTAAAATCAAATATGTATGAATATGACAAAATGAAATGCATCAGTTTGTATGCTAACTTAAAGAAGAAATGGCCCAATGCCTGAACAAACACATCAAGAACACTTAGGCAAGCATTTGGCAGTACATTCAATGGAGCTAACGTGAAAAATAAGCCATAATATATACCACTAACCATGAGTTAGCATGGTTAAAAGGAAAAATAAATAAGAGCCTGGGTTGGCAACATGCTTGGCAGATAGAATCACTTGCCGCATAAGCCTGACAAGGTAAGTCCTATCAGAACCAGCACAGTGCAAGGCACTGTGCAAGGAGAGCGGACTCCCCAAATCATCCTCTGCCTCTGCATACATGCCATGGTATGCCCATGTGCATACACACATAATGATAATGTAAAACAAAAGTCAAGGGTACAAATAAGTCCAACAATTGTCTATCAGGTACTAGCAAAGATGGAGAGTAACGGGAACACTTCTTCACTGCTGGTGAAATAAATGCAAAATAAAGAGAGCTCCGCAGTTGCTTATAAAGCTAAATATGTGTTACATGAAATCTGAAAATCATATTCCCATTTGATGTCCGTCACTCAAACACCTGCATTATTTATGATGGCACAAAGCCAGCTGGAGCCGTGATGTCACACTGTACTAGGAATGTTGTTCTGTGACTGAAATGAAAGAGCTGTTTATCTGAGGGACTGGGAAAAATCCTAAAAGGAAACGGACTCTTTCTCCACATGTGCTCTGGGATTGTGCTAAGTGAAAAACTCTGGCTCAAGAAGGCTATATATAGATCACATGGATACATTCATAGACTTTCTGGAAAAGGCAAAAACTGCACAGAGAGGAAACTAGCCAGTTTCTGCAAGGGTTTTCAGAAGGGTAGAGGACTGACCAGGTACAACACAGATTATTTTTAGGACCAAAAAAACTATCTTATCTATTAGTGTTATGATAAATACATATAATCTAGTTACCAAGGCCCACAGATTTTCATAACATAAAGAATACCTGCCAATATATTTTAAAATTCAAGGTTTTAAAAAATGAACCAAGAAGGGGATGGGTTGCAGCGCAGATCCCCAACGAAGGCAAAGACATTTAATTGCATTACAAAGGGGGGGGGCTCACTGAGGGAGTGGTGAGAAAGAGTACAGGTAAGTTTGGAAATGAACGGGCACTGCTAGAGAAAAGAAGCTATCCGCATGTACTAGGTTCTGCTTCTACAGAGGTCAAGCTAGCAATCCTAACTCTGTCTGAGGTACACTGCGACAGAGAACACAAGTACAAAGATGGCAAATGTGGGGTGACACAGAGTGTGGACGAGAAAGTTACAGGTGAATAAGGTGAACCATGGCTGCAGCCACCGCGCTGTGGGAAACTCCTGCTAAGCCTAAGAGAGTGCTCTCTCTTATCTGCAAGGACGTTTCCAGGCCTGTCAGTGAATGCCAGAAACCATGCACAGTAATGACTACAGATGTCCTCCACTCTTTCTAATGCATGCATGCACACTTACTATAGAATAATTTATAAAAGAGGAACAGCCGGGAGGTAAGAGGCTGTCTGCTTCCACCTGTGGAGGGAGACCTCTGCCTGAGCCACCAGGCCTCCATTGCCCACCGGCACAGGGAGAGAGCGACCCGCCCACTTGTGCGGAAAAGCCAGCGGAAGGAGGGCTCCAGACCAGGGACTGAGGAACAGCCAGGAAAGAGAACTGGTCTCCAGGGAACACTGACACCTGGGCCTATAGGAAAGACAAGCCACAGTCAGAGAGAGAATAACCAGCTAACACCAGAGATAACCAGATGGTGAAAGGCAAGGGCAAGAACACAAGGAACAGAAACCAAGACTACTTGGCTTCATCAGAACCCAGCTCTCCCACCACAGCCATCCCTGGATACCCCAACACACCAGAAAAGGAAGACTCAGACTTAAAATCACTTATCAAGAGGATGATAGAAGACTTTAAGAAGGAAATATATAACTCCCTTAAAGAAATACAAGAGAACACAGGTAAACAACTGGAAACCCTTAAAGAAGACACACAGAAATCCCTTAAAGAATTACAGGAAAACACAATCAATCAAATGAACAAAACCATTCAGGAATTAAAAACAGAAATAGAAACAATAAAGAAATCACAAAGGGAGACAACCCTGGAGTTAGAGAACACAGGAAAGAAATCAGGAGTCATAGATGCAAGCATCACCAACAGAATACAAGAGATGGAAGAGAGAATCTCAGGTGCAGAAGATACCACAGAAAACATAGACACAACAATCAAAGAAAACACAAAATGCAAAAAGCTCCTAACCCAAAACATCCAAGATATCCAGGATGCAATGAGAAGACAGAACCTGAGGATAATAGGTATAGAAGAGAGTGAAGATTCCCAACTTAAAGGGCCAGTAAATATCTTCAACAAAATTATAGAAGAAAATTTCCCTAACCTGAAGAAAGAGATGAACATAAATATACAAGAAACCTACAGAACACCAAATAGACTGGACCAGAAAAGAAATTCCTCCCGTCACATTATAGTCAAAACACCAAATACACAAAACAAGGAAAGAATATTAAAAGCAGTAAGGGAAAAAGGGCAAGTAACATATAAAGGCAGACCTATCAGAATTACACCAGACTTCTCACCAGAGACTATGAAAGCTAGAAGATCCTGGCAGATCTCATATAGACTCTAAGAGAACACAAATGCCAGCCCAGGCTGCTATACCCAGCAAAACTCTCAATAATCATGGATGGTGAAACCAAAATATTCTATGACAAATCCAAATTTGCACAGTATGTTTCCACAAACCCAGCCCTACAAAGAATAATACATGGAAAACACCAACTCAAGGAGGGAAACTACATGCAAGAAAAAGCAAGAAAGTAATCTTTCAACAAACCCAAAAGAATATAGCCACATAAACAACATCAAAAATAACAGGAAATAACAATCACTATTCTTTAATATCTCTTAACATCAATGGTATCAACTTCCCAATAAAAGGACATAGACTGGATACATAAACAGGATCCAGCATTTTGCTGCATCCAGGAAATGCACCTCCATGTTAAAGAAAAACACTACTTCAGAGTAAAGGGCTGGAAAACAATTTTTCAAGCAAATGTCCCCAAGAAACAGGCTGGAGTAGCCAATTCTAATATCGGATAAAATTGACTTTCAACCAAAAGTCATCAAAAAAGATAAAGAAGGACACTTCATATTCATCAAAGGAAAAATCTACCAAGAAGAACTCTCAATTCTGAACATCTATGCCCCGAATGCAAGAGCTCCCACATTCATAAAAGATACTCTACTGAAGCTCAAAGCACATACTGCACCTCACACAATAATAGTGGGAGACTTCAACACCCCACTGTCATCAATGGACAGATCTTGGAAACATAAACTAAACAGAGACACAGTGAAACTAACAAATGCTATGAACCAAATGGATTTAACAGATATCTATAGAACATTTCATCCTACATCAAAAGACTATACCTTCTTCTCAGCACCTCATGGTACCTTCTCCAAAATTGATCATATAATTGATCACAAAACAAACCTCAAGATATAAGAAGATTGAAATAATCCCATGCTTCCTATCAGATCACTACAGATTAAGGTTGGTCTTCAATGGCAACAACAACAACAACAGAAAGCCCACATACACATGGAAGCTGAACAATGTCTGCTCAATGATAACTTGGTCAAGGAAGAAATAAAGAAGGAAATTAAAGACTTCCTAGAATTTAATGAAAATGAAAGTACAACTTACCCAATCCTATGGGACACAATGAAAGCAGTGTTAAGAGGAAAACTCATAGCTCTGAATGCCTCCAAAAAGAAACTGGAGAGAGCATATACTAGCAGCTTAACAGCACACCTGAAAGTTCTAGAACAAGAAGAAGCTAATACACCCAAGAGGAGTAGAAGGCAGGAAATAATCAAATTAAAGGCTGAAATCAACCAGGTGGAAACTAAAAGAACTATACAAAGAATCAACAAAACCAGGAGCTGGTTCTTTGAGAAAATCAACAAGATAGATAAACCCTTAGCCAGACTAACCAGAGGTCACAGAGACAGTGTGCAAATTAATAAAATTAGAGATGAAAATGGAGATATAACAACAGACTCTGAGGAAGTTAAAAATATTATCAGATCCTACTACAAAAGCCTATACACAACAAAATTGGAAAATCTGGAGGAAATGGACAAGTTTCTAGACAGATACCAATTACCAAAGTTAAATCAGGATCAGATAAACCATCTAAACAGTCCCATACCCCCTAAAGAAATAGAAGCAGTCATTAAAAGTCTCCCAACCAAAAAAAGCCCAGGACCAGATGGGTTCAGTGCAGAATTCTATCAGACCTTCAAAGAAGACCTAATACCAATACTCTTCAAGCTATTCCGTAAAATAGAAACAGAAGGAACACTACCCAATTCATTCTATGAGGCCACTGTTACACTGATACCAAAACCCCACAAAGACCCAACAATAAAAGAAAACTTCAGACCAATTTCCCTTATGAATATTGATGCAAAAATACTCAATAAAATTCTTGCAAATCGAATCCAAGAACACATCACAACGATCATTCACCATGATCAAGTAGGCTTCATCCCAGGGATGCAGGGATGGTTCAATACCCAGAAATCCATCAATGTAATCCACTACATAAACAAACTCAAAGAAAAAAACTACATGGTCATTTCATTAGATGCCGAAAAAGCATTTGACAAAGTTCAACATCCCTTCATGATAAAAGTCTTGGAAAGATCAGGAATTCAAGGAGCATACCTAAACATAGTAAAAGCAATATACAGCAAACCAGTAGCCAACATCAAATTAAATGGAGAGAAACTCGAAGCAATCCCACTAAAATCAGGGACTAGACAAGTGTGACATCTCTCTCCCTTATAGTACTTGAAGTTCTAGCTAAAGCAATCAGACAACAAAAGGAGGTCAAAGGGATACAAATTGGAAAGGAAGAAATCAAAATATCACTATTTGCAGATGATATGATGGTATACTTAAGTGACCTGAAAAACTCCACCAGAGATCTGCTACAGCTGATAAACACCTTCAGCAAAGTGGCTGGATACAAAATTAACTCAAGCAAATCAGTAGCCTTCCTATACTCGAAGGATAAACAGGCTGAGAAAGAAATTAGGGAAATAACACCCTTCACAATTGTCACAAACAATATAAAATATCTTGGTGTGACTCTAACCAAACAAGTGAAAGATCTGTATGACAAGAACTTCAAGTCTCTGAAGAAAGAAACTGAAGAAGACCTCAGAAGATGGAATGCTCATGGATTGGCAGGTTTAATATAGTTAAAATGGCCATCCTGCCGAAAGCAATCTACAGATTCAATGCAATCCCCATCAAAATCCCAACTCAATTCTTCATAGACCTAGAAAAAGCAATTCTCAAATTCATATGGAATAACAAAAAACCCAGGATAGCAAAAACTATTCTCAACAATAAAAGGACTTCTGGGGGAATCAGCCTGCCTGACTTCAAGCTGTACTACAGAGCAGTAGTGATAAAAACTGCATGGTATTGGTACAGTGACAGGCAGGTAGATCAATGGAATAGAACTGAAGACCCAGAATTGAACCCACACACTTATGGTTACTTGATTTTTGACAAAGGAGCTAAAACCATACAGTGGAAAAAAGACAGCATCTTCAACAAATGGTGCTGGTTCAACTGGCCATCTACATGTAGAAGATTGCGAATTGATCCATTCCTATCTCCCTGTACAAAGTTCAAGTCCAAGTGGATCAAGGACCTCCACACAAAACCAGATACACTGAATCTAATAGAAGAGAAAGTGGGGAAAAGTCTAGAACACATGGGCACAGGGGAAAAGTTCTTGAACAGAACATCAATGGCTTGTGCTCTAAGATCAAGAATTGACAGATGGGACCTCATAAAATTACAAAGCTTCTGTAAGGCAAAGGACACTGTCAATAGGACAAAACAGCAACCTACAGATTGGGAAAAGATCTTTACCAATCCTATATCCAATAGAGGGCTAATATCCAATGTATACAAAGAACTCAAGAAGCTAGACTCCAGAGATCCAAATAACCCTATCAAAAAATGGGGAACAGAGCTAAACAGAGAATTCTCAACTGAGGAAACTCGAATGGCCAAGAAGCACCTAAAGAAATGTTCAACATCCTTAGTCATCAGGGAAATGCAAATCAAAACAACCCTGAGATTCTACCTCACACCAGTCAGAATGGCTAAGATAAAAAACTCAGGTGACAGCAGATGTTGGCAAGGATGTGGCGAAAGAGGAACACTTCTCCATTGCTGGTGGGAATGCAAGCTGATACAACCTCTCTGGAAATCAGTTTGACGGACCCTCAGAAAAATGAACATAATACTACTACCTGAGGACCCAGCTATTCCACTCCTGGGCATATACCCAGAAGATGCTCCAACATGTAATAAAGACACATGTTCTACTATGTTCGTAGCAGCCATATTTATAATAGCCAGAAGCTGGAAACAACCCAGATGTCCCTCCACAGAGGAATGGATACAGAAAATGTGGTACATTTACACAATGGAATACTACTCAGCAATTAAAAACAATGACTTCATGAAATTTGCAGACAAATAGATGGATCTTGAAAATATCATCCTGAGCAAGTTAACACAGTCACAAAAGACTGAACATGGTATGTACTCACTGTTAAGTGGTTATTAGCCCACGAGTTCAAAATACCCAAGAGTCACTTCACAGCAACAGTAGGGCGGAGTGGGAGGTCCCAGATGGAGGACTTGGAGAAGGGACTGAAGAAGCTGAGGGAGTTTGCATCCCCAGAAAGGCAACAACAGTGGCAACTGGCCTGACCCCCTGATACTCCTGGAGACTGATCCACCAACCAAAGAATACACATGGAGTGACTCATGGTGCTGGCCACATATGTGGCAGAGGAGGGTCTTATTAGACATCAGGGGGAGGAGAGGCCCTTGGGCCTGAGGTATTAGATCCCCCAGTATAGGAGAATGCCATGGAGGGAAGACAAGAGTGGGTGGGTAGGTGGGTGGGGGAATACCCCAATAGAGGCAAGGGAGGGGGGAGGGAATAGGGAGGTTCCAAAGGGGAGATCTGGAAAGGGGGAAACATTTGAAATGTAAATAAAGCAGAAAATAAATAAATAAATAGAATAATTTATAAAACAGGCAAATGACAGATTAACAATAACTAATAAAATAGGACAATTATAACAATATACTGCTAATAGTTATGTAACTCTCAAAATATCTTATTACATTCTAGCTCCTTTGTTAGGCAATACAATGCCTGCATGATTAGATGAAGTGAGGTGAAGGGCACAGGCATTGGGATGCAGTCATTAGCCTGCTGCACAAGGGTACACACGTATTGCTATATATAATTGAACAGGAGCCCTGTGACGGCATATGAGTAAGTGACTAATGAGTAGGTGGCATTCACAGCATGGATACACTGGACAAAGGGATGACTCATGGCCAGGGCAGGAGAGAGTGGAGTGCAAGACTGCACTATGTTGCTCAGAATGGCATGCAATGTAAAATTTACAATGTTTTTTTATTTCTGGAATTTTCCACTTCATATTTTCAAACCATGGTTAACTAGATAACCAGAGCCATGGAAAGCAAAACCACAAATAAGAGAACACTGCAGCAGAAGCATATATGGTGTGTGTGTGTGTGTGTGTGTGTGTGTGTGTGTGTGTGTGTAGAGGGGGGAGGTCACAGACAGCTACCTGAAAGCAATGAGACCCTAGCTGTGATGAGCACATCAGAGCAAATCTGGTTTCTAATACCATTCTCCAGCAAAGGGACACAGGGACCCTTGTTGAACCGACTCTTTTTAGGGCTAGAGCAGGGAATATTCGAGATAAGCCTAGATCATCTTGTAGTGCTACAAAGCAGGTAAGAACTCAAAACTCTAACTGACAAGAATGTCAAAGGAACGGGAGCCAAATGAAAGCATGCTTGATGACAAAGCTGGAGCAGAGCGAGCAGAGCAGAGAGCAGAGCCTCTGGTGCTGGCCAGAATCCCCTCACATGCTACACAGCTATAAATTCTGGCCATTTGTTTTACATTTTATCAACTTTTGATAGTATAGTTTTCCAAAGCAGGAGAAAGGCACATACAGAAATAAAGGTTAACGGGGAGACAGACATACTTATACATGTTCAGAGAGAATGAGACCATGTGACAGACACACATGAACCAATTCAATCTGATAAATGCTTGAGCCCTTGACAGGCACCACAAAAACCATGGTACGCAGGCTAGTGGAGTGCAAGGATGAGTAAACAGTCGTTGTCCTTTAGAAAGCACGTGCTTAGTAAAAGGGACAGAAGAATACACCCTGAAATTAACAAGAGCAGATACTCTAAGGACTGTTGTAAGCAAGGGAAACCAGATCTGATATGTTCTGAAGAGCATTCAAGAATGAAGGCTAGTCTACATATAATAGGTTGCACTGGGCTCTAAGATCTCTTCGCCACATGCCCAACACTGACTTTAAGGTAATGTGTCATATTTTAATCTATGAGTATGCAGACACACTTGAGTATATGAGTGGAGATCAGAAGTAAAGCTCAGGTATAGTTCCTTGCCTTCCACCTTGTCTGACACAGTCTCTCGTTTAGTGCTAGCTATGCCAGATTAGCCAGTCTGTGAGCTACCATGATTTCTAGTCTCCAGCTCCCCCTGCTGAAGGAGCACAGAGATTACTAGTCATGTGCCACCTCATCCACCTTAACTGGGATCCAAACTCAGACCCTCATGTTTGTTTGCACAGCAAGCCTTACCCACAAAGCCATCTCCTCAACCCCTCATCTTAATTTATAAAATAAAAGAGTGTTGTTATTTTATAATTTGAGATCACATAGACAAGTTAATTTTCTAAAAATAAACATTTAAAAGTCTAAATTTTAATATAGAAACAATAGTTCAACTGAATTTCTATGTTCACTTATTTGAGAAGTCTGTCCGGGACTCTACACCGATCTAGGTAGCTGTCCGGGACTCTAC
>JADRCH010000119.1:1162769-1207316 GCA_019843965.1 Rhynchomys soricoides | reverse complement strand
GATCTAGGTAGCTGTCCGGGACTCTACCCTGATCTAGGTAGCTGTCCGGGACTCTACCCTATCTAGGTAGTTCAGAAAACAAATGGGAGGGATAGGCTAGAAGTACAATTACTCTGCTATGCATTTGTATCAATGTAAACATTTATATCAATTTAAACCAGTATGGGCAGTTGCCCTCCAAAAAAAATCTACAAAACATCAGTAGCATTCTGCTTTCCATATTTTGAACCATGTCATCACAGAGAAGGATACAAATGAGAATTCTTTCCCCAAGTCTATCAGAACAAGCATAGCTAATTGCAGAGAGAAAAACCCCTCCCCTGTGGTTGGTCCTTATCTTCTTCCTTTAAAAAGCATCTGCTCAAAGGAAAGCAAACATCGAACTAAAATCAGCTATTCGGTACAGTTCTTGCTTCACACAATCAGACAGGATAAGATGGTGGCACAATAGGACCTTTACAAAGTAGGTACACAGACTTTCATAACTGAAACTAGCTCAGCTACTGGGTAGAAAGAAATACAGCAGCCAATTAATAGTGTTCAACAGGACATGGAGAAGTACGCTTGTTCAAGGATGCTGCTGACTCAAAGAGGCAGGAAAATGAGAAGCGTTTGGCATGCCACACCCATGATGAATTACCTACTCAGGACAATCAGCAGATAGAAATCTCATGTAAGAGGAGTTGGGAAAGATGCATGCTAGCATTCACTATGCCATATTATTTTGGCAATACACTAAAATATGAAAAATGAAGGTATAATGCTTCAAAAATATCAAGAATTCAAAGGAAGACAAATACAAAAGTCTATATATAGAAGGTAAATGTAAATGTGCCTAGGAAAGGGTCTTGCTGTGCAGCAGCTGGCCACAGTTCTCACTTGTCCTCTGCCTGCCTTTTGTCCAGTGAGACCACATCCATGCTTTGTCTGTACCTCTGGCTTCTATGCTCTAAGCCCCAGCTCTGAGGGGCAGCAGCTGATCCAGAGGTCTGAGCCAACCTTCCTTCCCCTCCACCCTAACCTGAGACTATGGGACCAGCTCTTTCCTTTGGAGACAGAGGATACTGAATACGGGCCTGGAGCTGAGCAGTAGCCAGTCTGCAGTAACCATAAACTCTGGAGAGAGACCTGCAATCTGGCCACAGCAGGGTCTGGGCAGGCAGGAAATGCCTTCTGGGAGCCCCAACGCTAGAAAATGCCAGGTAGGGTCATTTTTTTCTTGATTTACTCTGGCTGCAGGGCTTGGCCCGGTCCTGTGCCACCTCCTCAGTCACAGTACCCAGCCTGAGGCTGGACCCACATATGCCAAAGGCAGTATGGAGACGACCTGTATAGAAGCAGGTAAGCCCTGCCTACCTTTACCCCCCAGACGGTGCTGCCTGCTTATACATTTTAGACTAAGTTCAAAGCTAACAGGGAAGCCACTAGGATTAGGTTTTTTACCTGAGCATTCAGCTTTTGTATTTCTTAAGTCTCAACTTTGATACAAAGTTAATGTTTGAAAAAGCAAATTCTCCTTTTAAATTTAGGTTAATAATTCACACAGATAGAAGCAACAACTTGTAGCTTGTGACCAAGTCTGTTGATTACTATGGAAATAGGGCAGTCTGATGCTACCCTGTGCTCAACTTGTGTTCAACAAACAACCCTGGAATTCACAAAAAAAAAAAAAAAAAAAGAAAAGAAAGAAAGCTTTCCCTACTTATGTTTCTACATTTTACTCTACATAATTTCTTTATTATTTTATTAAGATGATTGAACGAGTTTTTGAAAGTTAGTTTAGTCACCTTTCTTCAAAAGCTCATGATGGCCCAGATATCTATAGATATCCAAAACGTCATCCATTCTTACAATAGGCTAAAAAATACTTAATGGCTGGGGTCCAGCTCATTGGTTTCTAGCATGAAGTGTGAGTGGAGAAAAGGATTATACACTTAACACAAACATACCCAAGGCAGATAATGAGGGTGGTAGATTAAAACCTGCAACAGTCAGTGTTGAAGACTGTGCTCTTGCACTAGGACCAATAGGCCAGGCCCTGCCCAATGATCACTTGCACTAGATGTCAGATTGTCAAACAAATTCATAAGGAACCAGTCTTCCAAACAGAAGATTAATAGAAGCCAATCAGAATGAATTCAGTTTGTCTGAAATGGAACAATACACAAAACCCCATCCTAAACCTGCAAATTACCCATAGTTACCTCCTATGATCAATCTGGCCTTTCCTCCTTTCTCTACCTGTAAAGCCAACCTCTTCCACCAGCTTGAGCTACAGGAGCACCTTTAAATAGGAATCTTCCAGATTCAAGAATTTCTAGCAGAGTCAACTACATCTGGAAAACATTAGAAGAAAAGTACAGTGTTGATTATGTCTGTGATTAAATCTCCCTTCGGGGGTGCAGCCAACAGAACCCTGCTGTCTCGGGACTAGGAAAGTGGAAACGGGGCAGGAATTAAGGAAAGAAAAAGAGTCTTTATTCCTGGGTCAGCAGTTTAGGTTTCTGAATTTGTCCTGTGCAGTAAATTAGTGATGGGAGTCTCCTAGTCCCAATTCTTAGCAAGAAAACAGCTGTCTAAACAGAGGTGGGGTCATGTGAGTGAAGAGCAGGCTCGTTTGCCATGGCCATCATAGTAAAAACCATGACACAAAATATAATATACAGGCTGGCGAGATGGCTCAGTGGTATTAAAGTGGTTGCCCCTTCGGTCTGTTGACTTAAGTTCCGTCCCTGGATCCCACTGCGGAAGGAAAGAAACAATTCCTAATGGTTCTCTAACCTAACACATGTACCAAGACATGCATATATCCACACTTCTACACACACGCCACAATAATAATACGGTTTATGCGCGCACACACACACACACACACACACACACACACACACACACAAGATAGAGTATACGTCCACTCTATATATAAAACACAGATAAAAGACTGGAAGAATATACAACAAAAATTAAGAATGGATTATAGATTTTTTTACGTTCTTTCCTGATTACTGATTATTTTCTAAATTTGATTATCTATTTTATCTTGGAACAAAAACACTTTATTTATAAAATATGATTGGATTATACTTCATACTTCTTGGGAAGCACCATTGAGAACAAAATAAAATAAAACCAGAGCCATGACATGAATTTTTTTTAAAAAAAAATTAATCCCTAAAACAGAAGACTCAAAGCAATGGAGAAAATGCAAAATCTCTAGAACCAGGTATTAAAAACAAATAATAAATAAGAACTATCAAAGTCTGACTTGGTAAAGCTGTGAACTTAAATGCAAAATGCTTCCATAAGTAGGTGAATCAGAGTCCTTCTTAAATACATAGGAATTTGCTATAGAGTAGTGTGGTAGGTACGTTTAAACCATTAGACCTAGTACACAGTAAGTAGCCAAAAATTTTGGATGAATATGTTCTGAATTCACAAAGTTGGTTAAATGGGATAAAGTCCTCACCACAAAATGGAACAGGTGTGTACAGAACAATGTTACTTGAACTATAATTAACAGAAATAATTCAGACCTTAAAAAAAGACATTGTTTCCTTCCTGTGATTATTTGTGGGTTTTCTCTTAACCTGCCTTCACCTATGGTGGTGAGCTGCCTTTGCTATATAAAAATTACAGCATTCAAACAGGAAGTCTGGTCTAGAGACTCATATTTATCCATTCTCAGAACAGAAAGATCCAAAATAAATGAAGTATTTTGTATCAGCCAGATCCAGGCTATGTAGACCTGCCACTCAAAAAGTCACTAACTAAATAACTACCCTTTTTTTCTTTTCTTTCTTTCTTTCTTTCTTTTTTTGAGATACCATTCACCTCAGTCACAATCGTTATCAAGAAAAACAAAAACAAAAAACCAAACAAACAAAAAACCAATGAACGTTGATGAGAATACAAGGAGGGAAAGGAACCCTTCCATGGAAAGCAGTACGAGCCAGCTATACCAACCATTTCTGTGCATATCAGAGTCTGCTTACCACAGAAACGCCTGCATATACAGGTTTACTCCTGGACACAACAGCCCAAGTACTGAACCACTCTTGGTGCTACCAACAAAGGAATGGGAAAACAAACTGTAATGTTTGAGAGAAACCGAACTGGAGATCACCATCCTAAACGAACTCCATGGAGAGAAGAGTCACTTGTGTTCTCTCATAAGGAACATCTAGGGGTGGGGACTGGAAAGGCCATGAAGACAGAGGATCTAGTAGAGACGTGAAAGGGGGAAGTGGGTAAGAAAGGAAACAGACAGGGTGAATATGATCAAAGTGTATCATATATATGTACATATGTGTATCTATTACATATGGAAATGTCATGATAAAATCCATTATATCATATAATATGCACTAATGGAAAAAAGAAAAGAAAAAATTAAAATTGTAATGATCTAAGAAGTCAAGTGTTAGGTTCTACAGCATGGTTAAAAAATAATCTAAATAAACACATACTCGTATGTGCACTAGCACTTAACAAGAGCACCAAGAATATACAACACAAAAAAGATAGTCTAATTAAGGTTTGGGGGAAAACGGAATATCCATATGCAAGAAACAAGAAGAAAAAGTGAAAAAGGAAGAAAGGAAAAGAAAATTACACCACTTACAAAAACTAACTCAAAGCCGGACATGATGGCGCATTCCTTTAATCCCAGCACTTGGGAGGCAGAGGAAGGGGATATCTGTGAGTTCAGGGCCAGCCTGGTCTACATAATGAGTTCCAGGACAGCCAGGGCTATATAGTGAGACCTAGCTCAAAAAAATTAATTCAAAACATATCAAAGACTTAAATGGAAGATGTAAAATTCTAAGTCCTGGAATGGTGTGACTAGAATAGTAACACCTAGACTTACGTTATGGTGGCTATCAGTGTGTCAAAGAAAGTACAGGTAATTATGAAGAAGAGGAGACTTGTGAGCCCTCAGGAGACACATGCATTGCTCTAAGCATTACAGAGAAAAGTACAGCAGTTCCTCAAAACACAAACAAACAAACACACCATGTCTGAGTATTTAAGCAAAGGTCTGAAATCAGTTTGTGGAAGAGTTATGTGTACTCCCACGCTCACGCTACACTCTTCACGGTGTACATATGTACACACACGTATACATGTATATATGAACAAGAGAAAATTGCTGTTCCAACTTTTAAAAAGAAGGAAATCCTTTAGTTTCAACATGACAGATGGAGGAAGAAAACACATGGCTAAGGAAATGAGCCAGAGAGGAGATACCACAGAAGAGAGCAGAACAGTAGTCAGAGAGGTTATGGGAGGACTGGGGAGGGGAGAGATGACTGTCAGAAGGAAGGCTAGAAACTTCAAACAGGAGGAATGGGGTGTCTCCCTCAATGTACAGCAGGATGAATACACTCAATACCGTTGTGCTGTGTTTCCAAAGTGTTAAATTTCAGATGTTCTCACTACAAGAAATGAAGCAGTAGATGCTAATTTATTTCACACCACAGTCACAAATCATAACATCAATTTATCAATATAGCAATATATAAAATTAAAAATTGTCAGTTTATGATAATTTATAGAATAAAACCTCAGAAGAACAGAGATAATAGCATGCTGGTCAAGCACTTCCCCAGTGTGTGCAAGGTCCTGGGTTCTGCCCAGTACTGCAGAGAACACACAAACAAAAAGCAACATCAGCCAAACAAGGTACCTGAAGTAATCAGTGTGTTAAAAAGAAAATCCAAGGAAAAGGGGTGCGTGTGTGTGCGTGTGTGTGCGTGCGTGTGCGCGCGTGTGTGCGCGCGTGTGTGTGTGCGTGCGTGCGTGTGTGTGTGTGTGTGCGTGCGTGTGTGTGTGTGTGTGTGTGATAGAAGTTAAGCTGAAGAATATTGGCATTTCATAGAAGAATTTTAAAATCATGTCTCTTTTAAAACATTTTAGACCCAGGAAATCCTTGACTGTGTTCTTATTTTCCTTCAGTCCTCTATTCTCTGACATATGATGTATTTTTACTGACACTTACGTGTTTAAGACTTTTATAACATATCACTTGACCATGTTAGTTTTGTGGATGTTAGATTTATCACACTCTATAAATGCATTGCTTTAGTGTTTTCTTCATATACTATTTTTTATAGGACATCTTGAAGATCCTCTTTATATCACCAATATCAAAGGCCTGAAACATAAGTGTTCATAAATATTTACAGAGACACTAAAGATATGATTTCGGTCATGGGAAGCAAAACACAAAACACAAAAACCTAGACGGTCATTTTGTCTTCTCAGGACCTTTTAAAGATGACTCATTAGTTTTAGTATCTCAGATAGAGTAAATCCTCTATAAATGCATCTTTTTGTAAATAAAAAATCTTACACATTACAGAGGGATTACAGTTATAAATATGCCCTGCAGAGTGAAAGAAATAATGTCAACAAAAAGACAATTTAGTTTAGCGCTCCACTGGGGCTGCAATGTGCTGTCTTATATGAATGCCACTGCTCTGAAGACACTGTTCCCATCTAAAGATGAGGAAAAGATGAGAGAAAAGTCACTGCTCCAAGTGTCACGACCATGATTGGAGCACCAATCTTTCCTTAAATCCAAACCCATTCTCTTTTCCCTATCTCATGTTGCCTCTGTGGGAAACAGAAAAATGAAATTCTAGCTTTATTACTAATGTAGTCAATGTAGCACACTGTCCAGTTAATACCAACAAAGAGCCAGTTTATTTTCTACTTACATCATTTTAAGAACAGGAAACATAAACATAAATATTTTGATTGAAGTGGAAGTAATAGGGGAAATGACAGAAATATTCACTAACAAAGACGATTCTTAGAAAAGATTTCAGGGTTGGAGAGATGGCTCAGCGGTTAAGAGCACTGACTGCTCTTCCAGAGGTCCTGAGTTCAATTCCCAGCAACCACATGGTGGCTCACAACCATCTGTAATGGGATCCGATGCCCTCTTCTGGTGTGTCTAAAGACAGCTGCAGTGTACTCATATTAGAAAGAAAGAAAGAAAGAAAGAAAGAAAGAAAGACCTGTCTCAAAAGCAAAACAAAACTTAAAGACAAGGAAAGATTTCCGTGGATGTCTATTTTCACACTCCTACCTCATACTTCTCAGTTACGAGGGAAAACCCCTCTGGGCTTGGGGGCAGGTTTTGGTTTGAAAAAAGGGTTGATATGTGCTTTAAGAGAACAGTGGTTTAAAATTTATCCTCGGGATAAGTTTTAGACTTTTCTCCCCCAGATTTAGAATTCTGAAGTTCAGCCTCACCTGTGAGAATGTTCTAAATTTATGTGACATCAGGGGCATTGATAATAATGATACACCAAAATAAATAACACAAACACCATTTTGTTAGACTGGTGGTACTACAGGGAAATTGTAGGTTTTGCTTTTCTTCATAGGGTTTAACAGTGATTTACATTGACTTTTTTTTATAAAAAAACATATTCAGTAGTGCTCAAGGAAAATCATATAAAAAAATGAGAGCTATTCAATAATGCTCTCTCAATTCGCTTGGTTTCCAGCAGCAAAGGATTTTCTTCTGATGAAAACCATCCTCCCTTAAAAGGACATGGAAGTACGCTTGAGATGGGGAATCTGAGTCTCCAGGACACAATGCTTTGAAAGCACTGGGCGGGTTAGGAATTAGTCACTGCTAAGATGGACTACCGAATGGGAACCATCTATGAGGTTTTAGGCAAATTTCAGGCTGGCCCCAGTTTTTCTCCAAGACCTGGGTATCCACACTTTTTAAAAAGCCACAGGTGGAATTCCTGGGTACAGAGAAGTTTCGTTACAACTGAACAGGAAATCCAGAAACCACAAGGTGATGGATGAGTGGTTTGGGGACCATACGTTGGTGTTTGCATCCTATTTCCGTTAACAGCTCTGATTGTGGCAAATCACCCAAGCCTTCCGGTCTCTCAGAGGGAAAAACAAAACAAAACAAAACAACAACCTGGAATGACACTTTGTTGTTAAAATCAAATAAGATTGTGCTGTGCAGGGTGGGGGTTGGGGTGAAGTGGAAGTGGGTCTATACATGTTCGCACGATTAACAGTGCCCGCCATGAAATCAGCTTCTCACGTTCTTTCAGCTTGCAGTCAATGAATGATAGTTTGTGTTCGGTTTTTAGCACAGACAACTCTTGCTGGAATATTCGATCAGCTATTTCCCTAATGCACAGTTTCTCAAGATTCCCCCCGGAACACCTGCCTCCTCCCGCCCTTTCTCTCCTCCCTGGGCCTTTCTTTGTTTACTATATTTTCTTTTCCATTGAAATGTAATACCACAGGTACGGTGTATCTATGTTGTGATCCTCTGGAAGGCCACAAACCCTGTATTATATAAGAACACACATACACACACACACACACACACACACACACACACACGAGCAGGGCACATCATCATCAACGTTGAGAATGCATGTCAGGGAAAAAAGTGACTTGGTCAAGGTCAAGTGATTCATTTACTGGCAAAATTAGGTCTGAATTAGGGATCACAAAGTGGTAGTCAGATACCAGCTTGTGACTGTCTTGTCTGGTTTATTTGTAATGAAAAACTAGTTGCCAATATTTCTAATCAAGAGATTTCGACTAAAACACCCAAGCAAGCATCCAACTGCTCACGAGAAATCGGAGTGTCGCAGCACTTGAGCAAGACAGAGGGGCGCCTGGTGGCCCTGGTCCCCCGCCCCGCCTCTAGGGATGCGCCTCCAAAACTCCTCCCTGGATAACCCGCCGCGTAAGGACAACCGTCTGGGGACCGCTCGGCGGGCGCCTAACTGGCTGCGGACTCCGAACCTCTGGGCGCGCTTCGCTCTCCGGCTTCGGAGCTCTGGAGCCGACGGGTCGGTCTCGCACGTCTAGGGCCGGGAGGCGCGGGCGGAGAGGACCGGCCGGCCCAAGGCGCTGCTCGGGTTCCGCGGCGCCGCTAATGCCCACCGGCTGCCGGGCCCGGCCTCCCCGCCGCGCCTCTGAGCAGGGGAACTCCCCGCCGGGCGCGCCACACAACGTCTCCCTATGGCGCGTGCACGGGCCACTCCACAGCCTGCAGCCGATGACGCTGCGTCGCCGCCGCGGCCTTGCGCGCGCCCGACGCGCCAGCCAATAGCCGGAGCCGCTCGGCGCACGTGGCACGCGACAGCCAAAGGAGACTCGAGGCGGCACGTGACGCGACGGACGGCTCCTAAGGATTTTCGAACCTGGGAGCGCGGCTGGGAGGCCGATCTGGGGCTGTGTGATCGCGCGCTGAACCCACGGCGTGTGCGCGGAAAGCCGTAGGATCCTCCAGGGCCATGAGAGGGCGCGGCTGCCAGACTGCAGCATGGGGGCACCGACTCCCCGACAGCCCCGTGCAGTGTCGCAGGTGAGTAAGGAGGAACGAGGACAGCTCTGGAGCTTCGCTCACAGACCCACGTGTTCCGTCGCAGCGCCCAGAGAAGAAGAAAAGCCCATATTATGCATCGAATGTCTTCAGTGTGCGCCTTAATATAATTGAACTATTATGTTTAATATCGTCTAATATATGCAATATTGTCTTGCACTATGACAGTTTAAATATAAATTTCTGCCCTAGAGTTGTACTAGTAGGGGAAGTTGAATTATGTAGAGAGGAAAAATGGAGAGCAAGTGCTATCACAAGAAATGGGTCCCGTAGGTATATGGTGAAACAACTGTGCCTGCAGCGATCCGTGTTGCTAACGAAAGTCCCAACTGCCACTCACTTCTGTAAACATGCTTTAACCTCAGTAGAAATTTCCCCTCGGTTGTCTTGAAACAGACCATCTGGAAATGGACACGCAGGCAGTAATTTAAAGACACTGGTTCTGTAGCACTTAAATGACCAAAGCTGAAAACCCATAAATACTATGTGCAACTATAAGTCTCTCCACAGTGGGGTAGGCTAGCCTAATAAATCTGATTTCTCCAACTCTCAGAGTGTGTTTGGTTCTTCTTTGGTCAGTTCTCCATAACATCAGAGCCTCTTTCTTCTGTTTCTCCTGAAGTTCTTAGACTTTCTTTGTCAAAGCCTTCCCAGCATCTTAGCCTCTGGTGACTCCAGGTCTAAAGAAATCACCCAGGAGCAGAAGTCATGGATGAGAACAAGGCCTCTGTTGTTAATAGTGGCTGACTGGTCTCTCTCCTTTTGTAACAGAAACCCCAGGTTCCAGAATCCTGACCAAAACCCACTGGCATGCCTTCTCGTTAAAAAGTTAGCTCTCTACCCCGGGATACAAACATTCTGCTTTGTCACCCTTAAAAATGAGGTTTCCTTTCAATTTGTGTCATGGGTCAAAATGGTAGATGAAGGATCATCATCCACCATGTCCTTAGTTTAATTAAGAAAGACCTTTTTAGAAGGTTACCCAGCATCTTAATCATATTACATATCTTACATACTCAGACATGACCTCGTGTGGTTGAGAAATGTCTTCACTAGGCACATTTCTGTTCTTAAGGAAATCCTGTACCAAAAAAGTGAGGGATGGATCCAGATAAGCATCTTAACAGCTTCTGCTGAATCCATGTTTTCAAACTCTACTAGAAGTCCTGTTATCGAACACAGTTCAGTAGAAATGTCTTTCTAGTGCAGGACATTTTGGCGCTCTGTGCTAGATGCTTTATGTATATTTTCTATTTCGTTCATGCCATTACTAGCTTTTCGATGATAAAAGTGACATCGAAAGATGTAACTGGTGACAAACTAGCATGGCAGAGGGGCTTTAGGTATACTAAATGAGTGGTCTGGTTTCAATGGGTTGTACAGTGCTGCAAAAATAAATACAAGGAATGTAAATCTGTGTATTCAGTTAACAAAGTTCTCTGTCTAAAGTTAACCAGGATCAACAGACAGTATAAGGGAAGAAATAATGCCTTATAGCCCAGTAAGCAGGCCTCATATATGTACCAAGACAAAAAAGATTTTCCCATTAAATTATCAGTCTGGTGTTTGGGAAACAAATATTTTTTGTTCAAATGGAAAGTAAGAATTGAAATTAACTTGGTATTGCTTACTATTTTCCGAGAAAAAACATGGCCCATGTTTGGGTTTTTTAATGCAGAGCAGGACTGGCTTATGCTTTAATAAACAATGCCTTGTTATATACTTATGCTACATTGTAACATCAAAGATTAGCCTTCCAGTGACAAGTATAGATATACAGGAACATGTGGAGATTATTTGTAAATTGGGTGTGTGGATGAAAAGGATCTGAGAGGAAGAAGAGAGACTTGTCAGAGAAGACTTCTAGGAATTGATAACTGAGCTAAATCTCCATGAAGACTGAAAGACTCTGGCCAGGAAGAGATGTCCATCCAAGTACTGAGATAAGTTACTACAACAGATAGCATATATGACTGATGGATGTAAACAAGAACACAGAATAGCAAACTGAAGAGGCAGACAGCATGTTGTCACAACAGTTGTACACTATACTTCTGGAGACTTTGTATTCTTTGTCATTATTGTCCATTCTCTCCACTGCTTTGGGGAAGAATTACTTCTTGTGTGCATTCTTATGCGGCATTATGATGCCCTGTGCCACCAGGCAATAGATGGTGAGTGGCCAGGAAGGCCAATCATGTTATTTGCCAAACATAAGGAAAACATGGGAGAGAAGATGAGAATGTGTAAATATGTTATTGTATAGCAGCAGTTCCTTACAAATTGAAGCATCCTAGAGGAAGACTCATTAAGACTCAGGGAGTAAACAAACTTCTAAGATCCAGGAAATAAATTACTGAAAATTCTTAAGAAGTTCCTGAAACTTACAGGATCCACAAGGGTCATCCCATACCAAGATTTAGATCAAAAACTTGTGCCTTCCAGCCTCAAGATCTGGATCACAGGTGTGCCTTCCATTTCTGGATTATAGTTCAGTGCAGATATAGTCACACTGACAACTGAGAATAACCATCACAGTCCATCCCATGTCAACTTGACAAACAATCATACCTCTTTATGTCCAAATGAAAACAATACCAGGTCATAATAACACCTACCATGATATAACCATCCCTCATACAACTGCAAACACATAGTAAATTTAGAACAAGTGACAATGTCCCTTTTAATCATACTTTTCACAAAATGGAAGCTTAGCTGGGTGGGATTTTTGCCTAAAGGCCACTACTCCCTTAATCCATTTATCTCCTTGAACACAGGATTCAGCTCCATTCCTCTTCCTCGTGCCCCCTTAATGCTTGAACCATACATTTTGTATTTTTCCTTTCTAAGCTTGCTAAACTGGATCAAAATGTCCTTCATAAGAGTACACCACAGGACAGAGTCTATGCTAAGCTGTTTTGGGATTTCCTCCTCAATGCAATTAATATGAATCTCTTTAGCCTCGGGCACACTCTTCAGACAATGGCAAAAGGCAGACACATTCTTTATCACAATATCACAATGATGATCTCTAGGCAACATGCTAAAACTCTTCTCCTCTGAAACCTCTTGAGCCAGGCCTGCACAGTTCAAATCACTCTCAGCAACAGTGTCTTCCATATTCCTACTAGGATGGCCCATTAAACCCCACTTAAAGCATTCCGCTGCTTTCCAAATCCAAGGCCTCTAAATCCACAGTCCTCCAAACAAAAACATGGTCAGACCTATCACAGCAATACCCTTGTCCCTGCTACCAACTTCTGTCTATGTTTGGGTTTTATTGCTGTGAAGAGACACCACAACAGAGGCAACTCTTACAAAGGAAAACATTTAATTGGGGCTGGCTTACAGTTTCAAAGATTTAGTCCATTATCATCATGGTGGGAAGCATGGCAGTGTGCAGGCAGGCATATACATGCAGCTCCTCCTGCTGGAGGAGTCAAGAGTTCTACATCTTGATCTAAAGACAACAAAAGGAGACTATGTTGTTCAGGTAGCCAGGAGGGGACTGGATCACACTGGCTGGACTTGAGCACATATATGAGACCTCAAAGCCCCACCTCCACAATGAAACACTTTCTGTAACAAGGTAACACCTCCTTCTAATAGTGCCGCCTCCCATGGACCAAGCATGTTAAAACCACCACAACCCGCTCAGGCTTAAAAGGAATGTAATGGTTAAAACAATGCTGTGTGGAACACAAGGGATGAGAAATAGAAGGGCTAGCATCCAGGTATGGGCTAGCCAAGCTGATCAGAAAAGAGGGAGGACAGGGCTCTGAACCAGGGTCAGGAGGCCAACTGGTCCCTCCAGAGATCCCTGGAGAACATGCAGAAAGCACTGCTGCTCTTTCATATAATCTTGCCTCCAGTGCAGCTGATTTTAATAGACTAGACTTTAGTACATTTCCACCTATTTCAAAAGGGATATCACCCCAATTATCCTGTAAACAAGGAGTTGAATATACAGTAATCAAGAAAGACTATAGCACCATCATGGTGGCTGTGATGGTTTAGCCCCCTGAAATGGGCCTAACAACAAACTGGTCACATAAATGTGAGAACAAAGGCAGTACAATCTTAACAACCAACAGGTTTACCACCATCTCACCACCACCCGCCCACCTGCCCCAGGAAGAGGGATGAAGACCTCAAGCAGCCCGTGAGTGTGAGGAGAACAGACTCAGGAGACAGGCTTCAGTAAGACAGCTCATTTTAATGGGCAGGAACAAAGGCTATTTAAACCTTGTGGGGGTGAGTAGGGGCTATCTGGGTGAGTGTACATCACTGGCTGGGGCCAGGGCGCTGAGGATGCCTCATTTGCATAGGGAGGAATTCCAGGCACTGCTGGACATGACCTTATAAGGGGAGAGGAAGTTTAACCTGGCTAGGTGACCTCCTCTGGTGGGGCAAAGGAGGGGGCACAGGTCTACATGCACTAGAACATGCATCAATGCCTCTCTTGCTCCAGGTCTGCTCCCCACAGCTCCACAGCTTCCCTGGCCCCACACCCCACAAAAGCTGAGACTAGCAACACTGTAAGATCTGTGTGATTAGCATGATCCATGCTAATGGCAAGCAGGTAAACCAATTGAGTCAGGCAAACAAGGTGACTTCAAAGCATGACCACTCCCCATCTTGAATGAGTGATTTTTGTATGATCATCTCCCTGGAGGGGCCAGAGGGACATGTATAGAGCTTGTGGGTCCTCTGTTGGTTCAGTATGCAGTGTTCCCAGAGAACTAATCAGTCTCAACAAAAATAACATCAGTCTTCATTTAGTTTCTACAAGTCCTATAAGAAGCCCTTATGCAAACAGTAACATGTTTTTCCTTCTCTCAGGGCTCTGTCTTAGAGGTTGTACTGCTGTGAAGAGACACCATGACCACAGCAGCTCTTATAAATGACAGCATTTAATTGGGTGTCACAGTTTCAGAGGTTTATAGTCTATTATCATTATGGTGGGAGCATAGTGATACACGAGCAGACATGGTCTTGGAGAAATAGCTGAGAGTTCTATATCTGGATCTGCAGGCAGCAGAAAAAGAGAGACACTGGGCCTGGCTTGGTCTTTTGAAACCTCAAACCCTACTCCCAGTGACACACTTCCTCTAAAAGGCCACACCTCCTAATCACTCTCAAGTAATATCACTCCCTGATGACCAAGCATTCAAATACATGAGCCTATGGGGATTATTCTTTTTTTTTTTTTTTAAGATTTAGTTATTATGTATATGAGTGCTCTTATCTGCATATACACCTGCATGCCAGAAGAGGACATCAGGTCCTATTATAGATAGTTGTGAGCCACCATGTGGGTGCTGGGAATTCTGGAAGAGCAGCCAGTGCTCTTAACAGCTGAGCTAACTCTCAAGCCCCAGGGGACTGTTCTTACTCAAACCAACACAGGCCCCCTCTGGAGCTTTGCTTACTTTCTGCAATAGATCTTTCTGTCTATAATAAAAAAACTCCTTTTTAAATTCACAGTTCTGATCTGTGAATTTCATTCTTTACGCTCGCTCGAGAGACAAGAGTCACTGGCTTAGTTGGTTTGTGAGCGTCTAGCACCCTGCCTCCTAAAGTGAATGCACCCAACTTGAGACAGACTCCTCCCCACTGAAGGATACTCTTTTTCTCCAATTCCTTGATCCTCCTGCCTACTTCTGGAGTGCTGGGATTATAGGCATTTACCACTGTGCTTGGTTTCCAACCTTTCTTTGAGGCTTTTATGTTTTATTAATAAAGGACACCTCCCGCTAAAACTATGTGAACATATAATCACCTTCATAATCTTCTAACAGCTCCATGATGATTTTATTTTTTTTAACTTTGAAGATTTTTAGTCATGTAGTGGGTACTCTTGTTACTGTCCAACCCCCTTATGGTGTATTCAATCGTTCTGAAATTACTGTGTTGACAGAGACACTAATTAAGGTTTAGCAGCTGTGAGTGGTGGAGTTTTGTTTTTTTACATTTTTTTTTCTATTTTATATGTATGAGTGCTGTGCTTGCATGTATGTGTATATATGTCTATGCAGCATGTGCACACAATGCCCTCAGAGGCCAGAAGAGGACATTGAATTCCCTGGGACCTGCATAGTCTAGAAGGGCAGTTAGTGCTCTTAACTGCTTAGGCATCTTTCCAGCTCCAAGTGTTTATTATTACTGCTGCTGCTGCTGCTGCTGCTGCTACTACTACTACTACTACTACAGCAAGTAGATGACTCCAAAACTGTTAAAAGTGAGTGACTTGTTGGCTGGCAAGATTGCTCAATGGGTCTAAGTGTCAGCCTGACAGTCTGAGTTGCAGTAGAAGAGAGTAGATTTCCCTGAGGTGTATACACACACACACACACACACACGCACGCACGCACACATGCACACACATGCACACACGCACGCACACACACGCACACACACGCACGCACACACACGCACACACGCACACACACGCGCACACGCACACACGCACGCACACACGCACACACACACATGCACACACGCACACACGCACACACACACACGCACACACGCACACACGCACACACACGCGCGCGCACACGCACACACACACACACAGAGTGCCACATGCATACTCATACATATACATAGAAAATAAAAATCATAATAAGCTGGGCGGTAGTGGCACAGGCCTTTAATCCCAGCACTTGGGAGGCAGAGACAGGCAGATTTCTGAGTTCGAGGCAAGCCTGATCTACACAATGAATTTCAGGACAGCCAGGGCTACACAGAGAAGCCCTGTGTCGAAAAACAAAAAAACAAAAAAAAGAAAAGAAAAATCATAATAAAATAAAATGAATGTCTTACTGCAGACTTGTGGGAAATGAGAACTGTGGGATGTTTTCTTCATCTCCAGGTTCTCCTAAGTACCTGTTCAAACCCAGGAATGTCTTCCTGACATTTTTGAATGTGTGTTATCTAACAGGACTTAGTACAAAATTGTCAAAGGGGAATAAATCTAGTCTGACTGACCAGGAGTTGGTATGAAAACCAAACTACAAAAGCCCTTAACTGGAGGGCAGATGAGCTAGTCACAAAACAATTAATTACCTTCTAAGTCATGTACCGAGACCCAGGATACCCAAGCTTCTAGTGAGAGGGAAATAGCTCATCATGTCAAATGGCTAATGAGGAAGAGAAGGCCAAGACAGAGCTCGGGCCCAGCTGGTGTGGAGGTCTCTGAAGCAAGCTCTTCTACCCCAGTGAGTTCAGAGAAGAGATTCCCATCGCCAGAGAGCACAGGAGCTTCGGTGGCTTTGATGTCTCTTGAAGAACAAATATGTTAGGGAGACATCAAATTCAAATATTAGACTCGATGCCTGGGATTCCTGGTGCACAGTTCCTAGTGCCTCGTTCAATGTGGATTGCCGGTAAATATTCATTTCCTCCTGCTTTCTTTTGACCCATCTTCTTTGTTGACATCTCCATCATTCAGCAGTGAAGTGAACACCTTATGAGTGTTTTAGAAATGGTTTTATATGTAGGTTTCAAGACTACACATGGTTGGAGAAATGTACCGTATTCATGACTCATTGAGTCACAAAACTCCAGACCAAACAACAAGGAAAGGAAGGTTTGTTTTGGCTCACAGTCCGAGGGCCGAGACCATCACTGTGTGGGAGTCATGGCCGCAGAAGCATTAGGGCAGCTTCTACAGTCAGGAAGCAGAAAGTGAACTGCTTTTTTTTCTTTCTCTTTTTTAAATCAGTCTGGGCCACCAGCCCATTCAAGGTTTTCATTTGTACTTAGAGGGACCCTTTCCACTTCAATTAACCTAATGGGGGGAGGGGGGGGAAATGCAGACATGCCCAGACGTTTGTTTCTACAGTGATTCTAGATGTCATCAACTAGACAATCAAGATGAAACACCACCTATCAATGATCACAGTAGCCCGCTTGTTGAATGTGCTCCATACTAGGCACATTGCACATTTCTTTGAGCTTCCTGGTATCCCTACAAGTCTAACTGATTTAGAAAAGATTTATTTTTATTTATGTGCCTGCCAATGTGTATGTGCACGTATGGATACCAGAAGGCCTCAGATCTGGAGCTGGAGTTGTGAGCTGTCTGATGTGTGTCCTGGGAACCAAACTCCTGTCTGGACTTCTGCAGGAAGGACAGACTCTTAACTGCCGAAGCATCTCTCTGGGCAACTTGTCCTCACCATTTTCTTCCCTTTCCTTTCTGTTGTTGCTTAGGCTAATCTCGAAAGCATGAGCTTACATGACCTCTGAGCTCAGCTTCTGTAGTAGCTGGGACTATGTGCAGCACCACACCCATCCACTTCCATTTTACATGTGAGATAGAAGAACCCCAAGGGACACAGTTTTAAGTGGAGGAAGCAAAGGGTTAAAAACCCTGAACAGAGTGACTACCAGGTCCAAGTTGATTTTTAGCATTACAATGTAGCCTCTTAAAAGTCCACAAATCACCTAGCAGGAGAGCTCTAGTCCTCTTAATGTCGTTAGCACCTGAGGGACACTACTAGAGGATGTTTATCTTCTAAAAGGAGCAGACCCAGATGTGCAGAATTTGCAAGCTGGCATGAGCCATGAAGGACTCACTAACCTCCCTGACTGCCATCCATCCGCTCCAGGTGACTGGAGAAGCAAGGTAGCAGATAGCTGCTCGTCTCAACCGGGTGTTTGCATCTTTATACTATTTATTGCATTTCTGAAATTTCCAGAATACTTCATGTGTTTTGATCATACGACTCCCCCCCCCTAACTCCTCCTGGACACCCAACACATCTCCCAACTTCACGTCCTCATTCATGTCTAAAGAACCCATGAGTCCAGTTGGTGCTGTTCATGTGTACACGTGTAGGGCTGCCCACGAGAATGTGAACAACCCTCCCGGATTAAAATGACTTTTTACCTTTCCTGGCAGCCATCAACTGCCAGTAGATGCTTAGCTAAGGGTAACGGCTCATGAACCCCTCTTCCATCCTGCATGGCTATTTCTAGAGGCAGTTTTAACTAGACAGGCCAACTTGAATTCCCCACTCCCTTTTATTTAGCTTGTGTGTATGCATGTATGTGGCATGGTGCACATATGCAGATCAGAGTCCAACTTTCAGGAGTGTGTTTTCTCCCTCTTCTTCCACCGAGTGGGTCTCAGGGATTGAACTCAGGTGATCAGGCTTGGTGTAGAGTACTCCTAGCTGCTGACCCATCTCCTATGTCCGGTGATGTAGAACTTCTAGGGGCTGTTGGTGCTGGCACATTTAACTAAAGCTTTAATGCTTGCATTTTATTTATTGAACAAATGGTTTTGTATGTGGACGGGTATATGTGCATATGTGCATGCATATAGATGCCAGAGAGCAACCTCGGATATTGTTCTGTAGGAGCTGCCCACCTTGCTTTTAGGGATGAGACTCTCTCATTGGGACCCAGGGCTCGGTGATTTTTCTAGACAGGCTGGCGATGGAGGCCGGAAGATCTTCCCTCCTTCATCTCCTCTGTGCTGGGGTAACAAGTATGCACAACCAGTGTGTCTGGTTAACCAAGCCATCCTCCAGTCCCCACATGCTTTTTAAAATATACCCATTATGGGAGAGGTTCTGTACTGCGCTTTACGGGCATTTAGCTGGAAAGTGTTAAGGCAGCCATAGGTAGGATGGCTCTGCAGGTAACGGCACTTGATACCAAGCCTGACAACCTGAGTTTGACCCAGAACCCACATGGTAGAAGGGAAGAACCTATTCCAGTGAGTTGTTGTCTTACCTCTGTATGCTTACCATGCTGTGTGGACACACACACACACACTCACACACACACACACACACGCACACGCACATACACATACACATACACACACACACACACAGTGTTTTTAAAGAAAGGGTTGAGGAAGACATCATCTAATAGTTTTATTTTTTTAAAGAGAAGATGGGGCTGGAGAGATGGCTCAGTGGTTAAGAACACCATTCCTCTTGTAGGTCACCAGGTTCCATTCCCGGCATCCACGTGATGTTTCATGACCGTCTGTAACTCCAGTTCCAGGGGATATGATGCCCTCCTCTGACCTCCACGGGCACCAAGTGTGCCCATGGTGCGCAGACGTACATGGCAGGCAAAACACTCTGACATAAAATGAATAAATTTAATTTAAAAAACTTTAAAAAGGAAATAGGTCTGATAAAATGTATTCATTCTCAATGAAGATACATCAAGGTCTGTGTGCTTCTTTCTCAGAAAGCAAGCTGCGTTGTGGAAAACAAACAAGCAAAACCAAAGCTGGGCTTTCACCAGATGCTTGTACTTCCTTACAGACCACGGAGGATCCTCCCCCTCAGTGTTACAAATGAAAAGTTTTAGTTAGGTGCTACTGCTGCTCCCAATTTTCCATGAAGAAAGGTTCAGAGTGGAAGGAACATAGACAGGCCATGTCCATTGCTCTCTGGCCTGGCCATGCCTACAGTGACTCACATTTAAGGACAGTCCAGAGTTTGACCCCCAACTCTGTACAAGGGAAGCCATGCTAGATTGGGAGTCTATAGTTAGTTGCCAGTTGCTTAAAGATATTCCATCCTTGGCGGAATGGTATGAACGTGGTCTAGCTTTACCTTAGATGGGAAATAAATGGCCATTTGAAAGAATGCTTTGTGTTTCTTGGTGGCCTAAGCTTTTATTTTATTGTGACACTTCAGGGAAAGTGGCCCTTGGTTTTGTCATATTCAAAGAGACCTAGTTGAGTCCGGGGATGTAATACAGTAGTCAAGCTCTTACCTGGAATGCATGTGGATGTCCATTCCACCCTTAGCACTGATGTACAGAGGAGAGAGAAAGTTCAGGAACTGATACATGAGTGGCATACTGTACATTTGTGCATATTATTGCAGTTAGATCCTGGCACATAGGTCCTTATGACTCAGAGTACTTCCATATCTACCTTCTCATTGATGCTTACAAAGCCCCATGGGGTATTTATTCTTACCCTAAAAATGAAGCACCAGCTCAGTGATTAATGGCTTGTCCAGTTGCAGCAAGTAGGAGATCAAGCTGACGTCACATCAACACATGTATGATTTCAGAGGCTTGTGCAGTATGCAGGATCCTGTCTTCCAAGTCTTCCCACTCTGATACATCCATGTTCACATCCTATATAATCCTTGGGACTATGAACTTGACATAATTCACTTCTAGGGCAGTAATTGTGTCATGGCACAATTAGTGTTAAGAAAGAGCATTTAGAGACCTGAAGAGATGGCTCAGTGGTTAAGAACAATGGCTACTCTGGCAGACGACCTGGGTTGGGTTCCTAGCACCCATAGAGTGGCTCACAGCCACCTGTAATGACTCTTTTAGGAGAACTGATGTGCTTTTCCAATCTCCACGGGGACCAGGCATACAAGTGGCAAACAGACATACATGCAGGCAAAACATTCATATGATAAAAATAAAGATGTAGTAGAAGAAGAAGAAGAAGAAGAGGAAGAGGAAGAGGAAGAGGAAGAAGAAGAAGAAGAAGAAGAAGAAGAAGAAGAAGAAGAAGAAGAAGAAGAAGAAGAAGAAAGGGAAAGAGATGAATCAGGATAAACCTGGCCTAATCAAATGAAACTTTCAAAGATACAGAGATCTCTGACAGGTAGTGGTAGCGAGGATCAGAGGTTCAAAGAGCAAGAGAGAGTTTCTCATGTTTTTGCCTTGCAAATGGCGGAGGCTTTGAAAAGCTGAGAAAAATCCTTGGCTAAAGCCCAGCAAAAAACAGGACCTTTGTCCTTCAGCTGGAAGGACCAGAATCTTACCGTCCAAAATGAGTTTGGACCTTCCCCAGAGCCTTCAGGTGGACACTGCCTTGGACATTTGGTTCTCCTAAGCCAGACCTTGAGGGAAGAACTGTGAAGTTATAGGTGATTGTTTTAAGCCTCCAAATTTGATATCATTTATGCAGTAACAGAAAAGAGATTTCTGTATCATTTCTTAGGCTCCTAAATGTAATGAGGTCTCTGCTCAAGAGCCTGTGTCCAGTATGTGTATGTGTCCGTACAGACAGTGACTGCAAAGTGGTTTCTGAAGAGTGCACATAAAGGTTATAGCACTTGGGTTGATCGAGGCTGAGAGGTCTGCCAGGCCATTGGCATGGGAGCAGTCCAGATCGTCAGCACTCCTCTAAGTTCAAGTCTGTTGAACTTCTATCTCCTTACCCTTCATTCAATCGTTGCACAGTCCCTCAGAAGGATAGTGTGGTTGACCTTTGCTCTCCGGGGCTAGATTTACCTTTGTTACTGAAAAATCGATACTATATTGACTTAATACTTTTCTGGCTGTAGGACTGCTGCCCCCACCTGCCACACAAGGCAGGATTTTATTAGTCTCCCCTGAGGAGTGGGAACCACTCACCCAGGAGCTGCTCACATGGCTCCACTGGTTAACGTACTTGCTGTTTTGGTTTTTTGATACAGGACTTCTCTGTATAGCCCTGGCTGTCCTGGAACTCACTCTGTAGTCCAGGCTGGCCTCAAACTCAGAAATCCACCTGTCTCTGCTTCCCAAGTACTGGGATTAGAGACATGCACCACCAGGCCTGGCATTAAGTAAATTTTAATTATTTTATTATTATATTTTATTCTGTCAGAGAATGACGTGTGGGTGTCAGTTCTCCATCTTCTCTACATGGGCTCTGGTGTTTGAACTCAGGTCCAGGCTTGGGAACAAGCACTTCTACCAGCTGAACCCACATGGTGGCTCATGATTGTCTGAACTCCAGTTCCAGGGGATCTGACGTTCTCTTCTGACCTCCAGGGCATCAGGCATGCAAGTGGTGTACAGAAACATGTAGGCAAAACATCCATATACATAAAATAAATTTTTTTAATAAAAAAGAAATTTCTGAAGTACAAAATAATAGCTGGACAAGGTAGCACACACATTTGATCCCAGTGCTCAGGAGGCAGATGCAAGTGAATCTCTGTGAGCTTGAGGCCAGCATGGTGTACATAGCTCCAGGACAGACAGAACTACATAGCAGGACCCTGTCTAATATATGTATGTGTGTGTGTGTATATAAAAATGTATACTATTAATGTATACTATATTATGTATTTTATACGAATATTTTTATGTGATATATATATATATATATTCTGAGGACTAGGTGTTCTGGAAGTGTGCATTATGGGAACAAACGTATTCCAAGGAGGTGAGATTTTCTAAGGAAACAGTATTGTAGGTGATGAGGTAAATGTGAATTAGAAAAGAGATGGAGGGAGGAAACAGTGAGAAAGATCCCAAGCCAAAGGAATAACAACAAGAATGTAAAATAGTTCTTAAGAATTTGCGAAGTTGAGGGCTGTGTTCCTAAACGTCGGACGCTCTATCTGAACAGGAGTGGTAAGCTTTCTTTCTATCTTGGACCAACTGGATTCTCTTCTGAGAATAGCACCACCTTGTGGCTCATGTCTGTCAATGTACATATTGTACCAACAGGTCTTAGACTCCATCTCTGCTATTTGGAGTATTCATCAAACGGCTTCCAACTTTTACTGAGTCCCATTGATCATCTGCCTCTCTTTATGCACCCATGTTTTGAATAACATGTGTCAAGATGTGTACTTTACTTCTTTTTTTCTAACTAGATTATCTCGTTAATAAGCTGATATCGTTTCATTTAAAAGGAAACACGTTTTCATATTTGACCTTGTAAATCTCCCTATTCTCTCTTTTATGAAGTCATAGTTGCTTATGGCATTATTACCTCTTCTAAAACGAGCCTGGTAAGTATGTACTTAAAAAATATTCCCTGCGGGTCTAGACAGATGGCTCAGTGGTTAAGAGCACTGACTGACTGCTCTTCCAGAGGACCTGGATTCAATTCCCAGCACCCACATAGCCGCTCACAGCTCTGTAACTCCTGTTCCAAGGGATCTGACACCCTCACACAGACATATATGCAGGCAAATCACCAATGTACATAAAATAAAATAATATTCCTTGCTTGCCCTTAAATGAGCAAAAGTTGGTTTTATTCAAGTCATTAATTTCCCGTTCATATCTTTGAGAAGCTAGTACAAATCCAAGCTAGACTAAGGAGTTTAACTAACCCTAACTGTGTTTGACCTTCAAATCGTAGAGATATCTGAGAGATCATTACAAGAGACTAAAATCCAAAAGGAAGGAGCCAGCTTCTTGTCTATCCTTGACGTCAAATTGAATGCCAACATATTCATAGCCATAATAAAGACGCAAGGTGAAGATAAGAGTGGGTACTTCTGGATATAGAAAGGAGCCCCAAATGGCAAGATAGGTCACGTGATGGGGTTAGACAGGAAGAATAGGTAGGTCTCCATCGGGGAGCCTCCTGGACCACTCGACCATTCTCGATCCCCACTCAGAGCATGGGAAAACAGTAAGCAATGTAAGTTATTATTTAAGCCTGGAAATGTCTTGATGGCTCAAGAGTTTTTATTCTGCATTCATATGTATGAGAGTGAAATCGCAAGTTTAAAGTTGCATTATCATACGGGCTAACAGCGAGACTTTATTTCCGGTGAGGACCGGAACCAGAAAGAATGGGCTCAAGAGACAAGATTTTAAGTTGAAGGTGGAGGGCAATTCTCAAACAAGTGTTTCTTGACACTGGACACAATACTGGAAACGTGTTTATCCTTGAAAAACATCCCTTGGCTAAAGTGTCCTTATGAGTGATCCCTATCTTGGGGTTTTAGAGCATGATTTCATTAAAATGAAGGTTTAAATGATATACAGTAATCCTTAAAATATAATTTAGAGTTTGCAATTTCTCATTTGATTGGAAGAGTGAAGTTCATAAACCTATAAAGTATTCTTTAATTTTAAAAAATTAAATTTTTAAAATGTGCATGCAACCATATATGTGTGTATGCACACATGTATGTGGAGGTCAGAGGTCAAGACTGGGTGTCTTTTTCAATCACTTTCCATTTTTTTTCTTTTTGAGGCAGTGTCTTTCACTGAACTGCACTGACCTGGCTAGGTTGGCTAGCCAGGAAGCTCCAGGTTCTACCTGTCTCCCTCCTCAATGCTGAGATTTAGATACTTATTTCATGTGTTCTGGGGATCTGGATTCAGGTCTTCATGCTTCAGTGGCAAGTACTTTGCTGATTTAGCCATCTCCCAACCCTTGGATGTAAAATATTTTTCATACTATCAATAAGTCAATGATCTCAATAATAATAATAATAATAATAATAATAATAATAATAATAATAATAATAATAATTTTATCTTTATTCGTCTAAGGTCTCCAGTGCTTTAGGACTCTATATTTAAGTCTGTTAGATACTTTTCTACTTACCCCAAGGCAGAGACTGTGAACTGTTGTAATGTTCTAGAACTCAGTCTTTGACCAGCAGACTGCTCCTTCTGAGTACATTTCACCACCAGCGTTGATCCCTTAACCTCAGTGAGAACCTGCCAGCCACCTTGCAGCCTTTCCTCTCTGCCTCCTGACCACCTGGCTTGCAGATGGGACCTCCTCAGAACCACTTGAGTTAACAAGATCTTGCCCACTTTTGTTACAATCTCCCTGTCGCACACTCCCATGAGGTCACTGCACCAGCCTATGTGAACTAGTCTTGGCTGCTTTGGTCTGTCTAACACACAAACTCTCTAACTATAATGCTGACCATGCCACTCCCTCCTCAAATGTTTTAAACCACCCACACACACTTATCACAAGTCTAACTTAGGATGGCCTCAAGGGGCTTCATGATCTTGCTCATGATCCCTCTTCCCAGCTCCACTTCCCAGCTCCACTTCCCCAGTCCTTAAATGTAGCTGAGCAAACTTCAGCTACTTCGTCAGAAAAACCGAGCCCCCTCTCGCCTTCGTCTGGCTCCTCCTTTGTCTAGAATGTGTCCCTTTCCTTCTTACATTCTTTACAATGTTGCAGAGTTACTAGTTCTTTCAGGAAGCTCTTGCCCAACCTCAGCCTCCCTCCGTAAGCCCGGGAGCTCAAGGTCGATCCCGAAAGAACATTATACAATTTCACTTAGCAGTTTATAATGCGCTCTTACATAATGATTTAGCTTCTTCAAAAAAAACTAGATGTTTATCCATTTCATAGATAAGGATCAGGGAAATTAACCTCTAAGATTAGTCAGTGAAATGTCAAACAGAAGAAATTTGCTACCTTTGTACCTGTAGGAACCAAACCAGAAAGCAGACAGTGCCCACTCCAAAAAGTAACATACTGCCACAAGCCCAGAAACCATTCTTCTGTGTTTTACATCCCTACCCCTTCACTCTGATCTAGCCTAGCAGGAAGCCATCCTCTGTAGTTCAGCATTTCAGGCTGGGGAGTGTATCTTTAAATGTTGAAAATGTCATTTTTTCCTGACATTTATGAAAGAGCTTCCAGACATGAAAGCCAATTAGCCAATGACTTTGTTGATTAATCCATCACTTAATTAATGTGGAAAGGACACTTTGAAATAATCAGATGAAAGGCCTGGATAAGGGCAGTCAGAGCAGACTGCTTTCCTGATGTTCCAGGCTCTGGTGGTGTGGGTTGTTCAGAATAGAAATTCCTGCTTGAGTTGGCAGCAAGAAGCCTCATGGAGAGTGAAGATGGAGCTCACACCTGTGCCTTGGTCCGTGGTGCAGCAGAAATGGTGGTGGTTGATGATCGCTGCCAAGTGGAACCGCTGTGTGGAGCCTCTGGCACTCAGCCGGACCGTCACAGTCCTGGGCGAATGGAATGAGCAGGTTTTGGAAACTCTTGACTTGCTGCTGGATCTCCACAGAGGCTGACTTCCTTAGCCATGGAAAATGAGGTGGGTGGCCATGTGACCAAAGCTTTCTGGCCCAAAATGGCATCATCTGCAAACTTATTCATAACACTGGTGAATGTAGCAGCTATCTATCACCAAATAGTTTTGATTCTATTACTGTAGTAGAAATGCAAGCTCTATGACAAAAATCAAATTTGAGAAGAGGTTTGTCTCAGCTCATTGTTTCCAGTTATACTGCATGATTGCAGAAAGTCAAGGCAGAAACCCAAATCAACTAGTCATAACCCCAGGCAGGAGCAAAGGACACAAAAGCACGCATGTTTAGATTTCAACTAGCTACCTCTACTCTTAGACAGTCCAGAGCCCCAAACCCAGGAATGATGCTGCCCATTTGCAGACTGGGTCTTCATTTAAGGCAATCAAGACAATCCCCCATAGACATGCCCAGGGGCCATCCCTATCCCCCAGTGAGGATCTCTTCCCAAGTGATTCTAGGTACTGGCAAGTTGGCAATTAAAACTAACCATCACAGCCAGGTGGTGGTGACACATGCCTTTAATCCCAGCACTTAGGAGGCAGAGACAGACAGATCTCTGAGTTCAAGGGTTGGTCTACAGAGTGAGTTCCAGGACAGCCAGAGCTACACAGAGAAACTCTGTCTTGAAAAACAAACAAACAAAAAACTATCACAACTGGTAATGGTGTATAGGAATACAGTCTGGTAGCCTTGGAAGGCAAAGCAGCTTAAGCAAGTGACTGAGGCTTCATCAACTGCCATTCAGTTGTCTTCTCTTCCTCAATTTAGGCCTTTGGCCCTTTCATTACTGCTCCTTACAATTGAGTAAATGAGGAAGAATTGGAGCATGTTTTGTTTTACTGTCCACAAATGAATAGCTACAGCACTATAGTACCCACTCAAATTGATCATGAAAGACAGCCATAAAAATCTCATAGTAGGCTGGGTGGACAGGAACTTGGGAGGAACGGAATTGGAGGGCTGGTGATAGCTAAGCTGATGGAGTGGTGTAGAGACAGGCTTCTCTGAGTTGCCACAGAATTCAAAGGTCTGTGTCTGTGCTCTACACAGGTGTCTACAAAGGATAGTCACCACAGAGGAGGCTCTGAATTAAGGTGATAAAATGACTCATTCTGTAGGTGTTCTACAGCCTCTTTCTCAGCTCATTTCAGTGTTGGTCCAATAGGGGCATAAACAAAGTTGCCATGGTGACATCATGGTGTCATGATGGGCTCAGAAACTTAGACTTCCTTTGGCCAAACCTAATGCTGAGCACTTAATCTTCCAACAGGAAAACAAAGGAAGAGGAGGAGGAGGAGGAGAAACAGGAACAGGAGGAGGAGGAGGAGGAGGAGGAGGAGGAGGAGGAGGAGGAGGAGGAGGAGGAACCAATCCACTAACGTTGATCTCTGATGAGATCTATAATGTTGCTGCAGAAACGGTTCTGCTAATTGAAAAGTGGAATGATTTACTGAAAATGAATTGGTTTTTTGAAATAGAGTTTATCTATGTAGTCCTGGATGTTCTTGAACTAGCTCTGTAAACCAAGTTGACCTGGAACTCACAGAAATCCACCTGCCTCTGCCTCCTGAGTGCTGGGATTAAAGGTGTGCACTACCGCCTCCACTTTGCCAAAGCAAAGGATTTTATTTCAGTGAAGATGTATCAATCTCTTTATGATAGACTGTTTTAATTGACCTGAAGAAACTGATTGCCTAACCCAAACTCAGATTATTTTTTTCCTTTGCTTTCTACCAGAACAGAGAGCTTCATGTAGCCTATGGCTTGGGACACAAGCTGTATTTGAACTCTACGTGATTTTGTAAGCCAGGCACTAGTGGGATACAACCACATTGGTTCAGTGTGCCCATTGTTAGCTGAGCTGAGTACCTCTAACAGAGTGCTGAGTACCTCCGACAGCGTGGCTTTGGCCTGCAAAACATAAAATGCTTACAAAGTATGTGTCCCTCTGGCTCTAGTGGCTTTGCCATTTTAGCCCTTGCATATGGAATTACCATCCATTCAGAGTAAGGTAGAATCTGAAGCCTACTTTACCCTGTATGGGTATCCACTTCTTCTGGAATGACTTATTGACAAGAACTCCCTTCCCCTCATTGAGTCACCATGTGTGTGCTACTGTGTTCTGCTGACTTTATAGGTCTGGCCCTATGCTAATGCACACTCGATACTGTAGGGATTTTGTATTTTCAGACAAGGTCTAATTATGCAGCCCTGGATGGCCCAGAAGTTGCTATGGAGACCCAGCTGTTGTCAAAATCACAGAGATCAGCCTGCCTCTGCCTCCTGAGTGCTGGGATCAATAGCATGTACCAAGTCCTACAACTCTTAGGACTATAAGCCATCTCTTAAATTAAGTAAAACTTATTTCTTCAAAATAGTTTTTCCATTTTGTCTCACGATAAACAATAGAATCAGCTTTCGACTTTCTACCTAAAGCCTACTGAGATTCTTATTTGAAGGAAATCAATGATGGCATTCCACTAACACCACCATAGACAAAATACTGGAGGTTGATTGTAAGCAAAGGTTAAAATTTATTTACCACAGCCCCTGAGGCTGGAAGCCCAGGATCAAGGCCTTGCTGGACATGGTGCTTGACTTGCTTCCAAGATCAAACCTTGAATGCCCTGCCCTCTAGAGGACAGGGGAGCAAAAGGCAACCAAGATAGAGGGAAACCCAGCTTTTCTCAGGGCCTCTTATAAGGAGTCAGCTCGAGACTTTCTCAGCCCCTACAGCCCACCCCCACATACAATACTGTCCAGTTGACCATTACGTGTTGTGTGGGAACTCTGGGTGTGCATACAAATCATGATAAAGCGTTGGATCCATGACTCCACCAAATGGCTTCATTCACTTACAGTCTGCTGTCTTTCAGCAAAGTTTCAGCATTCTGAATGCAGGTCTGCACATATTTTGTTAAATTTACCCATAAATGCTATATATTTTAAATACTATTATAAACCAGCTCTGTTTCAGGTTTTAGGTTTTTTTATTGCTAGCTATTAAAGATGATTTTTATTGACTTTATTCTGAAACCATTGACTAACCTCATTTATTCAGGAAAATTATCTGTCAATTATGATTTTCTACCTCTGTGAATAAAATATTTTCACCTCATTCTTTGTAATCTGTATGTCTCTTGCTCGCTTTTCTTTTAAAATTTTTAAATTTTTATATGTATTGGTGTTTTGACTGCATGTGTGTGTGTTTACCACATACATGCCTGGTGCCCACAGAGACCAAAAGAGAGTGTTAGATTCTTTGGAACTGGAGTTACAGACACTTTTCTTTTTGTATTGGACTGTCTAGAACTTCCACTGCAGTTAAAATACAAATGTAAAAAGTAGATAGTGACCTGTTTCTGATCTTCGCAAGGAAGATTTAATCTATTGTTATTAATTAGATAGCTTCAGCTATTCTGAATGATCTTTATTAGATTAAAGTGATTTTCTAGTCATAGTTTTGAAAAGTTTTGGAAAATATTTTTATTTTCAGTTACGTGTATTTGCAGGGTTTTGTGCACATGAGTGCAGTAACCTGCTGAGACCAGAAGGGGGCACCAGATTCTCCGAGAGCTGGAGTCTGTCTGAGAGCTGGGGACTGAATTCAGCTCCTCCTTTTAATCACTGAGCCATCTTTCCAGCCCTCGAAGATTTGTGCTTTTGCTTGGGGGTTTTTGTCTGTTTGTTTAAATTATGTACAGGTGCTATACTTTGTCACACACTGCTTCTGTATGCCTTGAAATAAACACTTGCTACTCTCCTTTTAAATCCATATTAGTCTGGCGAATAAATAGATAAATTCTAAAAAATATTAGACCAATCTTGTGTTCTTGGGATAAATTTAAACGGTCATGAGAAGTGCTAAATTTTCTCTGCAGCCGGATTCAAATTGGAATTTTGTTTGAATCTAAGAAACATTTGTTTGTCTAGCATCTGCTAAATTTTGGTATTAAGATTGTATATAGAGAAAGCAATTGGTTTTGGTTCTTGCCTTTTAGTGACAGGGTCTTACGCTGTAGCCCAGGCTGGCCTTAAACCCATGGTGATCCTCCTGCCTCCACATCCCAATTGCTGCGATTATAGGCATAAGCCAGTGTGCTCCACTAAATCCGATCTTTGTGTGGATGTTTTTCTTTGAACTCTCTTGCTGGCCTGCTTTATGAGACCAGCAGGAACTAGCTGCAGAGTATTTCCACTTGTTTTCTGGAGGGATTTATGTGGAGTTGATTTTATCTTACCCTTACATACTCAATACAATTTTTTCCTATGTCATCTGAGCTCAGAGTTTTCTTCACAGGACATTTTTAACTGCAAATTAAGCGCTACATAACAACTGGAGACTCTTTGGATGATATCCTCCCCTTACACGCATTGTGATCATATTTTGTATATTTTAAAGAGTATTTGTATATATTTAAAAACAAAAACAAACAAAAATGTCGATTTGGTTTCATTCTAGAATGGCCTGGCATAAAGAATTTTATAATATCTGCATTATTCTTTTAATAACTGTCAGATATTTGTTGATATTTTGTCTTCGGTTCTTTTTGTTAATTTTTTACATTTATTGGGGGGGCTGCTTACAAGTACTTGTGTGCGTGTGTGTGTGCATTTCTGTGTGTTTCTGTGTGTCTGTGTGTCTCTATTGTGTGACTGTGTGTTTGTGTGTGTCCATGTGTGTGTGCACATGCATGTGCCTCAGTGTGTATGTGAAGATCAGAGGACAGCATGAGGAATTATTCTCTCCTTCCACCACGGGTTGAAGTCAGATCATCAGGATTGGTGGCAAGTGACTTCACCTGCTGAGTCATCTCACCAGCCTGTCTTTCATTCTTATTGATAATCTCTTATTCTTCTTAATTACTCTGGCTGGAAGTATGCCAGTTTTGCTTAAACTTCCAAGCAACTTTATTTTGGCTTTGTTGATTTGCTCTCACTTATTCTCCTCCCCTTGGTGCTTCAGCTCAAGCCTGGGGCCCTGCATGTGTCGGGCATGCATGTGTCGGGCATGGGCTCTACCTCCGACTATTCCCCTAGCCCTTTGGTCTGCTCTTTCTACTTACTTTAGGCTTTGTTTTCTCTTTCTCTTTTTTCCTAATACACTCATATGAAAGCTTGGATCATTTGTAACCTTGGGGTTTTCCACTCAGCCTCTTTGTCCCCCCCCCCCCCAAATAGTGAAGTCTTCTTATATATGAATAAATGCTTAGGCCAAGGGCTTTGGCTTGTTCCCCAACTAGCTCATGACTTATTTAGACCATTTATTTTATTCTATGAGTGCCACACAGCTAGATACCTCTCAGGTTTGACTGTCTCCCGTGCCTGAGTCTTTCCCAGAATTCCTCTTCCCCAACGCCCCCCCCCCAAACTCCCGCCTCCTATTTCCTGCCTCAGCTCATTGGCCACAGGCTTTTTTATTGACAGGTGATGCTTCCATACAGTATGTAAAGATTCTCTCTACAATCATTGTTTTCAGATATGTCTTTCCTAAAAAGTCATTCAACGTGCTGAGCTCCTTCCTGAGCACTGCTTTCTGTGCACATGGCTTCATCTATGTATGTATTTTGATGTATTTTGCTGTACTGGGGATCGAACCTTGGACCTCTCATACCAGGCGAGCTCTCTATACCTCCATGCTCTGCAAACTTTAGCATGTGTTGTTTTCACTTTTTCAGTGTGTGTGTGTGTGTGTGTGTGTGTGTGTATGTGTGCTAATTTCCAATGTGTGGGATTTTCCCAATACTTTTCTGTGGTTGATTTATAATTTAATTTAGCTGTGATCAGACACCATGCTCTAAATGATCTTTAAAAAATATTTTAAACATGTTGGTGCTTGGTTTTCTACACAGTGTTTAGTCTACTTTGAAAAGTATTCCATGTGCACTGGAATATAATGTATGCACTGCTGTTGTCAATTTACTCAAATGGGCTAGTGGCGCTGCTCTGTAGTCAATATTCATTTTTCTTTGGGTGTCCACATGTGTATGTACAGGCACACATGTGTTTACATGGCTAAGTGTGTGCACGTATATAGGTAGAGGCCAAGTTTTGCCAGTTAGTCTGAGCAGATAAGGCTTACATCTCCAGGTATAAGGGACACTTTTCTGTTTCTCTCATTTGTTCTGTACATTTTTCTTCGTGTATTTTGAAGCACTGCTATAGGACATAAACCAACTTAAGGTTAAATCATGCTGAGGAACCAACCTTCTTGTGATTATAATATCCCTCATCCTGGATTTTGTGTCGGACCTCTTTTTAATTTTTCAACTACTAATATTTCTATGGTGTTCTATTCAAAAGACTTTGTTGTAGAGAGCACATAGTTGGGTTTGGCCTAACTATCTATGCATATTTCTATTTTTGCCTTTTAGTATGAGTGTTTCAGCCACTTACATATAATGTAATTCTCCATCTGGTTGGAGTTTTATAGGTCTGGATGTTTTACCTGCATGTTTATTGGTGCACTATAGGTATACAATGCCCACAAAGGCCACAAGATGGTGTTGGAGCCTGTGGAACTGTCCTTACAGATGGTTGTGAGCCACGTTGTGGGTGCAAGGAACCCAACACTGGTCTTCTTTGAGAGCAACAAGTGCTCTTAACTTCTGAGCCATCTCTGCAGAAGCTGGTCTGCTGATTTACTTTTAAAATGTGGGGTTTTGTTCCTGTCTGCTAATTTTATTACCTCTGCTACTTTTCAGTCTCTTTTCAATAATTGGTTTGTTTGTGTGTTTGTTTGTTCGTTTGGCCCAGTTACAGCTCATGTTTTCTTCTTTCTGCACACCTGATAATTTTCAACTAGATATTGGCGATTTAAGTTTCATGCTGTTGAGCTGTAAACACTATGGTATTATTTTAGAGATTGTTCCATTGGTCTGATACAGTTAGTTTATCTACAGAACAATTTGATTCTTTTGATGCTTGATTTTCATAATTTTGGTTTTAAAGTAACTTCAGAGCTGCTCATAATCTGGGAAATGTTGACCCACTTCTAAGCATGACCCTGGTGAGTGGCTTTCTGCCCAATGCCATATGTTATCAGGCTACTCAACTCAAATCTCTTCAACCCTACCTCCCCTGCAGGAACTGCTCTGACAAAGATGCCATGAGTTGGAGCTGAAGAGAGGGCTCAGTGGTTAAGAGCACTGACTGCTCTTCCTAGAGGTCCTGAGTTCAATTCCCAGCAACCACATGGTGGCTCACAACCATCTGTAATGAGATCTGATGCCCTCTTCTGCTTGTGTCTGAAGACAGCTGCAGTGTACTCACGGACATAAAATAAATATATTTTTTAAAATGCCACGAATCATTCTTCAATTTCCAGAGCTCTTTCTTTGTGACTCTACTTCCTTTGTCCTAAAATTTCCAGCCTTCTTGATGTCCCCAGACCCTAATTTCTGTGTCCTCAATGAACATCTGTGACCTGTCATCCACCGCACTTGGAACTGATCCAGGCAGCCAGTGTGGCATTTGCCTCTTTCTGAAAGCTGCTAGTCACTGTGCCAATTTTTCCAGTGACTCCTCCCCTCTGCCTCCCTGTCTGTCCTCCCTCCCAGAATCACCTGTTCTCAGGTTCTCAGTTCTCATCTGTTCTCAGATCCTGTTCTCAGCCTGTCCTCACACTTACCCTCTGGTAAGGCATCTTTCCCTGCTGGAGTCTAAACCCACATCCCCAGTTCAACTGGCAACTTCGAAAGTCTGGCTTATTTCCAGTAGATAGCGTACCACTGGTGGCTTTAGCAAACAAGCCCTAGTTCCTGCAACTAAACTCAGCTGTTCACTCCAGTCACAAGCTCCAGTGTATGTGCCGCTGGCCATCGAGGGAGTTCACCACACAAGTGACTCGGGGATCCAGATCCCTTCACCTCAGCTCTTCTCCATCCTCTGTGTCTGGGCAATGGGCGGCTCTGGCAGGTGGAGTGTTATTCATTGGGTTAACGTTAAATCCTACTGATTCAGTCAGTAAAGTGAGGGTCTGAGTCTATATCCTCAGCACCCACATAAAAGGCAGATATCATGGTGCACATCTAGAAGCCCAGAAGCAGAGCACAGAGACCAGCAGCCAGTCGGTCTATCTAAAATGGCAAGTTCCAGGTTCAGTGAGAGATCCTGTCTCAAAAATGAGGTGGAGGAGCATTGACATGACTCTCCAATGAAGTCACTTCCACGTGGTGGAAGGAGAGAACCAATCCCACAGCTTGTCCACTTGGAAGAAGTAGGGGTTGGCTACAGTAAAGCTGAAGCTAGCTCCTCCTGGGTGGTGTCTTTATTCCCCAGGCTTCTCAGGTCTTCTTGGGGCCTTTGATCTGGTCCTTGGAGCCTCTGAGAGCCTCCAAGCATACAGTAAGAGAGGCTGAGATGGGTCACTGAAGCCTGCCATGGAGGAAGAGGAAAGCCTTCTGTGGGTAGAGCCCAAAGGTGGAACTGTCAGAGACAAGGCTGACACAACAGGTACCAGGCCAGGGGCCAAGCAGCTGTCTCAGGACCAAATTCTATGCACCCTAGTCCTGCCTCCCAGAGCCCAGGCAAGTTAAAAACTAAGGGAGCAGGAAGAACCAACAGATCTGATCTGCAGCTGCTGCTGGCCCACCTTAGTCTATACCCCCTTGCTGGTGAGCTTTGCTACTTGATTGGCTGTCACTGCTGATCCAGCTCAGGACCTGCCTAGGTTAGGAACACTTCAACCTCTGGACAACATCCCCCTCTGGGTAGTAATTTCTATGTTTGTTCGATTCATTTTCTTTGGTTTTCCTGTTTTTCCCCAGGCTGACTTTGAACTCTACCCAATCCTCCTGCCTCAGCATCCAGGATATTGAATCACCATGTCTGGCTTTTTGTCACTTTTAATCGTAATAAGATGGTACCTGATAGGAAGGCCAGAGCATGGACCCTGTCAATAACACATAGTTCCTGCCCACACCTGACAGCCTGGCAAAAGGGATTCCCTGAGCAGTGACAAATGTTACAGAGACAGAGAGAGGTCTTGGCCCCTTGGTAAGCAGGCTCATTGATGCGGTGACTCTGAGGTTTATTCCTAGTTGATGGTGACAGAGACCAAGCCGGACATTCTGACAGACAGGCTTTTACGAGTTGTCTGCCCAGGACCTCTCGAGGCTGTGGGCAAAGTGTCTGCCCTGCTGTGGTCTCTGCTCAGCCAATGAAGTATCTTCTGAGCTCACCTGAGAGGAAGGCAGACTCTCTTCCTTCCTCCAGGCTTCCAGCCATTAAGCATCCTCTCCCCTTCCCCGAGTCCCCAAGGACATCTCTGACCTCAGGATGGCCCTAAAGGCTTCTCAAAGGCATCATCCAATTAGATCAATCCAAGTCAATTAACTAAGGACTCAATTACATTTACCATAAAGGTGTGGACTGTGGCAACACTGCCAAACCTTCAATATGGTGGGTTATGCAGGAAACGGACACCAGGAGGCGACCTTAGACTTAGCCTGCCACTCGGATCTTCCTGCTTCACCGACCTGCAGCAGAAATAGGAGAGTGAGTGAGCCAGTGATTTTCCAAGGTAGAGTGGGATTTGATTCGGAAGTACAAAGACAGTGTGTTTCCTCCTTCTGGCCTTTACGTTCCTCATCCAGGAAAGGGACACACAGAGGTTAAAAGAGCTTAAAGTAAGATCACTTCTAACCCCAAACAGAAGGGAATAATGTTGGGCACAGGTTACTACTTCCCCACAAGCCATCTAGTCTATTGTGACAATCTTCATCCCCTAGACAGAGATGTGGGACAGGGTAGATTAAAAAGAGGGCGGGGGAGGATTTGCCCACGGGGGAGGCCAATACTCTGGATATCTTAAGCCATGGCATCTTGCCCTCTCTACAGGGATGCCTAGCCTGCTGTATATAAGCTGCCTCTTGGGCCCTTGCAAACCCTCCCTGTTCAATGTCCAGGACCTGCAACTCAGGACAGAGGATGGCTAACCCAGCCCATCTCCATTCAGCATGAGGTAAGGTCCGTGGTGCTGGGTTCAGATCTGGAAGTGAAGCATGGAGCATGAAGCACAGCAGTAGAGACCTCTGGTCAGCTGGGGCTTCAGGGCTGAGCCTCAGTAGCTGTGGAGGATGAAGGAAGAATGGGTGTGGAGTCAGAAGTAGCACTGTGGTATCCTCAAGAGGCTGCTGGTTGCAAAGCCAGGTCTGCTAACTCAAGCAAATGGGCCACCAGTTCTCCATGTCTTCTGGTAGTATCCTTGCTTGCAAATTAAGAGTAAAATTGTCTATCTCAGTAAGATGCAGTAGCACACTTATAATTCCAGTACTTGAGATGCTGAAGTAGAAGGATCATGAGTTGGAGGCCAGCCTGGGCTAAATATTGGGGGGGGGGAGGGCAACTTCCTGTAGTAGAAGATATAAGATTGGCTGAGACATCACGGGAACAGGGAAGGATCCAGGGCCTTACACTGATTGGAGGATGAATACCTTGCTGAAAAGGCCATGTTACCTCAGGTGCTTCTGGAAGTAACCTGGACTTTGAGCTACACTGTGACACCTCTGTAGGAAGCTGTCTCCTGCCCTGCCATGCCCATAGCTTTGGGTCATCCTTGCGAGCTCCTAGGTCCACCTCAGCAGCTGGACCGTGTTCCCTGAGAGCAAATAAAATAGTATTTTATTTCCATCAGAAGCACCAGTGAGACAGTACATGGCCAGGAAAAGAAGGTACTAGATTTTCTTTCTTTAAAAATATAAAGTTTTGCTTAGGCTGCTGCAGAGATGGATCAGAGATTAAGAGTGTTTGTTGCCCTTCCAGAAGACCCAGGATTGGTCTCTAACACCCCACATGTTGTGTCACAACTACCTGTAACTCTAACTGTAGAGGCTCTGACTGACACCATCTTCTAACAGCCACAGGCACCAAGTGTGCATGTGGTGCACAGATATACTCACACATAAAACAGCCATACACATAAAAACAAACAAACAAACAAACAAGTATGTTTAAATGATTTTACTTGGAGTTGAGGCTGAAGAGATGGCTCAGTCAATAAAGCGATTGAACACAAGCCTAAGGACCCAAGTTTAGATCCCCAGAATCCATATAAAAAGTTAGGAATGGCGGTGCACACCTATAACCCTAGTGCTGAGGAGAAAGAGACAGGGCAATGCTGGAGGTCACTGGTCAGGTGGTCTTGCCAGGGGGGCCCCAGGTTCATTAAGAGACCCTGTCACAAATAAGACTCAGTTAAGTAGACAAAGACACAATATTGCCCCTAGCTTCAAAGTGTATCAGATGTGTACACCATCCACAAATACATGCATATTACACACACACACACACACACACACACACACACACACCACACCATTTTCCCACTCCCGGCTCCTGGCAACCCCAGCTTTGTTTGTTTCCAGAAGCTAGCCTCAAGCATTCTGGTTTTTCCTTTCCTGAGAAGCGATGTCCCCACTGAGTCTAGTTAAGACATAATGTGACCAGCAGAGGGCGGAAGAATCCTGGAAGATGAGGGGGTGGAGCAACGAGCCCGCTTTTGAGCAAGATTTCCTGGAAAACACTTAACTGGCTTCACATCTCTACCAGCCCCTCTTCTGCCACATTCTTTCCCTTTGCCTATTCCTTGCAAAAGTTGTCACTTGGCAGCTGCAAAGGCTCAGGGCTTGGGAAACCCTAGCAAGTCCAGGCCACAGCCTCCTGTCCATCCACATTTCAGCAGCTGGAGAGGATTTAGCTGGAACTGAGGGAGATGGGAAAGGGTATAGCCAGGGTGGGAACGCTCTCCCCTGGGGTGGCCTTCCCTGAGACTTATGCTCCAAGTCACTGGGCTCTCAGAAGACTGTTAGGGCTGCCACGGAAGGGGATGAACACCCCATCACAAGGAGTGTGCAGGGTAAAAAACCTGACTCCAAAGACTTGCGTGAGAATTGCTTGAGGAGATGATTGTGTAACTGGACTAGCCCAGAACTTGGGAGGCAAAGGAAGAAGATTGGGAGTTTAAGACTAACCTTGGTCTTAGAACAGAACTGCCTGTGCTACACAAGATACAAACAAACTGAGTGGGATGGAAAGAAAAAAAAAAAAAAAAAGGAGATATCAGGAGGCAGAGGCAGTTGAATCCCTGAGTTCAAAGCCAGCCTGGTCTACATAGGAAGACCCTGTCTCAAGAAACTTAAAAAGGGAAAGAGAATGAGACAGAGAGAAAGCAGATAATAGCATTTCATTCAGTTAAGGTACGGCATTCCCATTTTAAACTGCCAAAAATGTAAGAACATTTTAAATTGCTGAAAACCCAGAGACAGGCAGAGGAGATGGCAAGATGGCGAGGCGCTTCCCTGAGGGGCGAGGGGGCAACAAAACATGATTTAAAGCTATGATAACCCTCTGAACGTGTGTGTGTGTGTGTGTGTGTGTGTGTGTGTATTACAGTCTGAAGAATGGATTATAGCCCTGGCATTAGTGAACAGCGATTCCCTGCCTAACTTCATAAGGTACTTTACAGTGGTTGAAAAAAATCAAGATGAGAGTAATATTTCACGATGTGAAGATTGTGTCAAAGTTAATACTCAGGGCACACTGATGAAGTTGGTCTGAAGCAGGGTCATGTGACCTGAAACAGGCAACACATGACCGAAAAAGCATAAGGTTTTTACTTGTTTGGCTTCTTACAATAAAAGTAAAAGGTCCCTGGTGGAGGCTGTTAAGAGTGGGCAGGAACATCTTCAAGACAGACACACCCATCCCTCAAGCTCCTATACCCCAGTCCTGGTTGGAATCAGAGGCCAGAGGATCAGGAGTCTAGATCCCAGCTCAGTAACAGCAAATTCAAATTCGAGGCCAACCTGGACTACATGAGACTATCTCAAAAACAAACAAACACCTACCTCTTTGGGGTTTTGTTTGTTTGCTTCCTTGTGTTGTTTGTTTTTTCATTTGGTAAGAACATTGTAGGGTCCTGGGTGCCCAGTGAGGTCACCTGTGGGCATTTGTGACATGTGAACAGTTAAACCTGGTCTTTACGACCATTCCCAGCACCATAGTGAATTTGAGGCCACCTGGAGCTACACAAGACATAGAAAAGGGCGACGTGAGGAGAGAGGGCCCAGGAAAGCACAGGACCTGTGGAGTGGGTAGCAGCCACTGCCCTCGCTATATGCCACTTCAGAAAAGCAGACAGAAGGGTAGCCTGGGTTCATGATAGGAGGCTGGTCTTGGGCTTACATCTGAAGAATGGGGTATCTATATCTTCTCCACAACCCTGGGAGGACCCAAATCCTATCTGAGGCAAAAGCATAGTTAGGGATGACAGTGTCCTCCCAAGGCAGTGGAAGGAAAGAGCCACGATGCTGCCGGCCTGCTCCTCTCACCTGTTTCGGTTTCCTGACAAGCCTTGTATTTGCAGCGCTGTCACGGAGGACCACAGAGAACCAGGAGCTCCTCCGCCAGTGCAGTGCGGCTAAAGGGCACATGGGATAGGGTCTGGATTCCCACCTCTCACACCAGGGCTGATTCCTCATGGTGCCCAGGCTAGAAGGAAACCGTGCCCCATAAACAAGGCAGAAAACCCTCCAAGGGCTCTGCCTATTTAATCCCGTATTAGAAGCATTAAAGACCTGGGTGTCTGCACCGGGTGCCACAGGCCTTTGTGACTGCCTCTACCCTGGCTGTTAGAGAGATTGGGGGACCTATGACTTATCAATCAGGGAAAGAAAAAGAAAAGCGCAAGGGATCGTGTGCTAGACTTGGGGAGATAAGAGAGGGAAATGGGTGGATGGGGGAAAAAAAAAAAACGAAAGGAAGAGGGTAAAAAGTGGGGCGTTTTCCATCTCGCCATTTCCTCCTGTCTTCCAGCTGCCACCACTCTGGGGCTTCTTTTCTTCAGCAAAAACTTTTCTGCAAGGTCAGTCTGCGGTTTTTTAATCTAACCGCTGCGACCAGAGCCTCTAGAAGTTTGGCAGAATCCCGGGTGCGAGTCAGGTGGCCAGCGCGGGTGGCGGGGCACCTGCCCACAGGGGAATTGGAAGTTGCCTCGAGACTGTTATCTCTTTACTCCGAAGGGACAGGAACTTTGCAGACCCCAGCCTAAACTCTGCGAGGGGTTCAGCTCTCTGCTGGCCCGGGCACAGTCTCCCAGGTTCTGTATTCGCTGCCCAAAGGAGCCATGTGAAACACTCCTCTCTGTTAAGAGATATAGTCCACACAGCGCGAGCCACGGAACGGCAGTCAGCGACCATTGTGCCTCCGTCTTGGGAGTGACCTGGTTCTCACCTCTATTCTGGGGTCGCACCGGAAACCTCTAAGGGCAGGGATGGGTGTGTAACAGGACCAGCGAAGGATCACCAGGGACCTTGACCATCAACAATCGTTTCCTTGGAGAGCGATATGAATATACCTTAACTCAAATTTCCAAAGGAAATCACACATTCTTAAACAACAAACCCTACAAAATTCAAAGGAACCAATTCTCAATATCATATCCTCAAAGGCATTGTCATGCAAAATGCATTCCGACTCCCAAGCTCCGGGAAGAGTTAGGAAAGACTCAAAACGAAAGTCCGCACAGACATCGAACTACCCATAAGGAAACAGTTACAGAGACCGGCTCTCCAACGAAAGGCAACTTAGATGTGATCTGTGAGTGTGGGGACCGCATAATTTTTTTTATATTCTCGACGGTTTTGTGTATTGAAGCCAAACTGATGACCTCTTTCTAGCAAAATGCAGGGCGCAGGCGGCAGCCTGCCCAGATCACGCGTTGTCCTCCGGGTTCAGGCGACCTCTGCTCGGCGATGGCCATCTGAGGTTGAAAGCCCTGCCGAAGGCCACCGCCATGGCCACCGCCGCAAACCCGACTGAAGAGGCAGGCTTAAAGAAATAAACCGCCAAGGGGAACGAACCCCCTTTGGGCTCTCCAGGGTGTTCCCGGAAAGAAAACTTACCCAGAGCGCTCTGGGAGGGCAGCGAACTTGGTGGGGCTTAGAACTTACTGTGAACTGGGGATGGGAATCCGAAACCCCTCAGGTAGTTTGTTTGGCCCAGAGAAGTAAATTTTAAGAAATCTTCCTTCCAGACATTCCCGGTCCCAAATTCAATTTGCTGAGTAAGATACAGATCGGTTGCAAGTGGAAAGTAGACAAAAAAGAAATCTTCAAAGTCCAAGAGGGGTTGGAGGGGAGCCTCACTTAGAAGACCCCTGAGGCTGGTCGCTGACCTGGCTTTGGGCTGCTCCATCTGCTTAGCGGCACAAGGGACTACCAGTTCCCGGGCAAACTGGCTGCAGAATCCCTTCCCTTCTGGAGGTGCTTGGGAAAGAAACTGCGCTGGAGGTGGTGCGGGTCGAAACCTCACATTCCTGCTCTGGGGTTCGTCTGTGACTAGGCTGTGACCAATCCCTCCCTTCTACCCGCCACAGCCAGCTGAAGACCTGGGGTCTTCCGGGCTAGCAAGTGAGAAAGGGGACGGGTTCCACGTTCAAGGGTCCCCTCTTGGCGAGGAGACTGCGCCAAGGATCTCCTGCGGCCTGGAGTCCCTCGTTGCTGGGCCACCCGGGAGGGTGGCTGGCCTGGGACGCTGAGGTCACCTTTTCCACCGTGCCTGCCTCTCCCAGAGCGGCCAGTTTCCGGGATTTTAGCTTAGGCGACGGCGGGAGGCCCTGGCGGGTCTCAGGCTTAGGACTCAGCAGCTGCGCCTCTAATGGGGACTTCCCTTCTTTCCGTGTTCTCCAAGTGGAAAGGGGAGCTCCTTTCTTGTGAACCCCTTTCCAGTCAGCCAATGCAGAATTCCTAAACAAAGGATCCTTGACGCCATTTCTTTGCAATTTTTTTCGCCTAAAAGGGGTTTATTCGCAGGTTTGCTTTAGGGGTCCCTCGGACTTTGAGAAGAATGTAGTTCGAAAAGGATGAGTCAGGGGCCCCAAGATTAAAGGGGGCATCAGGGTGTAGCCTAGCTCTGAGCCTTTGGTGCTAGGCTAAGCTTTTAGCCCTTGGGGCTTCATTCCCAGCAGGCACGAATCACTGCAGGCATTCGGCCTGGGCCGCTTGAAACAGCCCTGGCCAGCGTCCAAGGAGCTGGAGGGTGTGTGTGGGAGGGGGGAGGCACACCTGTGGAATGGAGTGGGGGTGGATCTCTTTTGCCTTTCTACATCTAGAATTAAGGTCTTCGTGCTTAAATGAGCCTCCTCTGTTCAGCTTGACCTTAAGCGCCTTACTGGCAATAAAAACCTATTTGGTGAGCGGATATCAACAATATGAGTGAGTGGTCTTGGTGTCTCAGACCCGTTTCCAGGACCAATCTTGCGTTTGGGAAACTTAGCTTAAATTGGTAGGGAGGCACATAGTGTTCAGATACGGGTGTCTTCTGTCAGGATCAAAATAAGAGCTGGCTGAGACTCCTCCCCAGTAGAAACCATTCCAGGCTATCCTCCTTCCGATGCTCTAGAGGAAGTGGAGGGGCCTGATGTTGAGCCCACCAGGGATGGACAGAGTGGAAGCAGTGGAGGCCGGAAGGCCTTGGTTCTGGTATGGACAGAGCACTCACTGGAGTGCCTGGACCAGTCCTTGGATTGAGTTGTATGGGGAAAGGAAGTTGTTTGCCTTCTCGTTCAGGCAGCAGAGCCATCCGGGATTCTTATGCTCTGAGTAGACACTGATTTTCTTCTCTGTCCAGTGGGAAGTAAGGTGACTATCGGGTCAACAGACGTGGGCAAAACCATTGCCACTCTTTCTCTGATATGTGTGTGGCCTGTGTGTGGGCACAGTAAGTCTTAGTGGGCCCCATATCACCCTTCTTAAGGAGTTATTTTGGCTACCTGACCATCCCCCCTCGGGAGTCTGAAGCAACTGGAAGCCACTAAGACTACTTCCCTTCAGTCCTGAAGGTGGTCGGTCACTAAACATTTGGCTGAGCTGTAGCAATGGCTTTCAGATGTCCTTTGTCCCCTTCCCAGGCCTAATGGCCAAAGACTATTGGCCATCTCTTAGTGTCTTGGATGCGTCAGTCCAGTGCCCAGCTTCTGAACACCCCCCCCTCCCCCGTCAGCAGGCAGAAGAAATTATTTCAACTTGGAGAGCTGGGGTTAGGATGAACTCAGTTTCCAAGAGGGGAGGACTAAGGCTCTGTGGGGAGCCTTCGTGGGAAGTAGGCGGGGCTTAAAACATGGAGTCCAGTCCAGGAGGCACTGACTGGCAAGGCTGGACAGGGTGGAGACAGAACCCAAGACTCTAGAGAGAGGCAGATAGGAAGTATAGCAAGTCCTCTCCTAACCTCCCGAGGACACCCTGGCCTTCTTGTTACCCCTGAGCAGCCCTGGGTATAGAAAAGTCTCGCTGTCCATCCCCACAAACTCCCTGGAGCCAAGAGTCAAGTCTTCCAGGCTTGAGACAGCTCAGAAACTGTCAGCGCCAAGACTCAGAGGCTTGGGGAGAGAAAAAGAGGACTTCTAATAGCCTCGACTTTAGTCCCACGAAAGCCTGGGGGCCTCAGAGGTGGAGCCAGACCCCCAGACTCTCAGAATACTCCATGACTCCTGCCCCCAAGTCCATCCAGTGAAAGCCTTTCCCCTTTTATTCCTCTGTCTATACTACTTACACCCAGTAAGGACGGGTAACACATTATCCTGTCCTTTTCTCTAACTGAATAAACAGTAATAATAATAATAATAATAATAATAATAATAATAATAATAAGTCTCCAAAACTCAGTAAGCCCACTGAGTTACCAAAAAAAAAAAGTGTCCAGATATGCTTAGATTCGAAATTTAAATAAATCCTAGTTGGAGAATCTTTTTTCTCCCAGCGCAGTTTCCAGGGAACTGAGATCAGAATGGTAAATTGAGGTGGACAGGGAAGGAGTGTGTGCACAGGCGTGGTCGCCACCCTGAGAGTTACACCCCGGTGTACGGCAGCACCACATCCCTACAGCATCTCGCAGACCTGGAGAAGCTGCTTACAGCTACCCCCTTTCCTGTGTGGCTTTTGCCCCTCCTCCTTCTCCTGACCACTTCAGCCCCTCCCCATCCCACCCAGTCCACTGGCCTTGCTTCTGTGCCCTCCTTGTGCCCTCCTGCACCTCCGGGGCTCTTCCTTCTCTACATCTCAGGCGCACTCACGTCTAGGAGGCGTCTTGGACACTTTACATCACTGCCTAAGATCCTGCGCGGTCCTTGCTGTCTGTCTTCAGACTCTTTTTCGCCTCTCACTCAAGATCCTCGGATTGCCCATCTCTGCAGTGTCCTGTCCTCAGGACTGTCCTCTTGGGCGAGCTCTCTTCTTTCTCCCTTGGTCCGGGCCTGTGAGTCCCTATCCTGGGCTCTTTCTCTCCTTCCCTCCTCCTCCCAACCTTCTTTCCTCCCTCTAGGGTCCCTCCCTCCGGCCCGGCCTAGGGGGTGGGGGGCGGCGGCGCGGGGCGGGGCAGGGCGGGCGGGG
>JADRCH010000119.1:1089700-1157769 GCA_019843965.1 Rhynchomys soricoides | reverse complement strand
CCCCGCCCGCGCCCTGCGCCTCCGCCCGGCCAGCCGGCGGGGGAGGGGGCATGAGCCGGCGCCCGCGCGCCGCCGCGAGCTGCGGGCCGGCCTAGAGCCCCGCGCGGGCCCCGCGCCCGAGCTTAGCCGCCGTCGCTTCCTAGCCACGGGAACATCCCCGGGAGCCGCGATGCAGCGGCCGGGGGAGTCGGGCGCCGCGCGCTTCGGTCCGCCCGAGGGCTGTGCGGATCATCGACCGCATCGCTACCGCAGCTTCATGATCGAAGAGATCCTCACCGAGCCTCCCGGGCCCAAGGGAGCAGCGCCCGCGGCCGCCGCGGCCGCCGCAGGCGAGCTGCTCAAGTTCGGCGTGCAGGCGCTGCTGGCCGCCCGGCCCTTCCACAGCCACCTGGGTACGTGCAGCGGCCGCCGTGCAGCGGACTGGGCTTGGCGGGAGAATGGGAGTTGAGCCGTGAGGTTGTCAGCAATCCATCCTCTTTTTCCCCTCTGCTTCTGGAGCGACCAGGGATGCAGCTCAGCGCAGGCCCCAGGCACGTCTCTTCGCGCACTCCAACGGGAAAGTGGAGGGTGCGAGCGATGAGCTAGGCAGAAACCAGGCCTTGTGTCCTCAGGCCAAGCCAGAAAAGAGTTTGTCCTCTGCTTCAGGGAGACTTCGAGTTTTCAAATCCGGTGATAGGCCGGGCCCAGGGACCAGAGCTTGCATCCCCATGGCAGATGCAAAATCAATCTACTGAGCACTCTGGATCAAAATTACTTCAAACCAGAGGAAGCCTGAGTTTCACGGTAGGGTTGACTAGGCATAGCAGTAACTGCCCAGACTGGGAAAGCTCAGACCTCTGGAGAAGAGGGTCATGTCACATAGTACTGGATGCTGATGGTGGCCCAAGCCACCCAGGAACCTCTCAGAGCCCCGTGCTTTCCAGTCAGCAACCAACCGAGGCCTGTGCTGCAGCCAGGATCTCTGTAGGCCTTGTTTGAGGGAAAGAGGTCTGGTTGTGATCCGCTGCCCAGCTGGTTCTTCCACCTCCAGGTCAGCTGGGCTTCTTCTTGAACCACTTGCTCAGATCTTTTCTGTCTTCGTCTTGTCTCTTGGGGAATTGTGAGGTAGTCTTCCCTGTACTGCACCTTGGCCTAGGGCTTGTAGTAACTCCCTTTCATTGACCTCCTTCCTAGCCTTTTGGTAAAGTGGATCTGTCTTCCCTCTACTTCTCCCCCTCTTCAGGATTCTCTTCCCACTTCCTACTATCCTTCCTAAGCCTATCTCACCCTGATGGCTCTCAGCTAGAGAGATCTTTCCTTTACGGGTCTCCTTTATAAGAAGCCTACCAGGAAAAGAAGCGTCCTATATTGAGTTCAGCTCAGCTAGCGGCCTTCGGGACCGGTCCAGATTCTGTTCTGTCCTGGTGGCAGCCAGTCTAGTTTGCCTGTTTGATGTTCATCTGGTTCACAGTCTCTCTGCTGCCGGTCACTATAAAATGACTCTGCTGTTGGCAATTCGTTTGAAGCGGGAAAATAGCCAGTTTAGGGCTAAAGAACATGGAAAGATCTTCATGGGGGGAAACCTGAACAGAGAAAACAAGAAAGATAATTTTCAGGTTCAAAGGATGTTTTGGTGACCCTTTCCTAACTAATGGCCAAGCCATTAGGCTCAGCAGGCGGCGTAGGTATAGGTGCAGCGCAGCGCCCAGAAAAACAAATGCTCACATTCCACGGTGTTCTTTTCCCAACGCAAAAGCCTCCCCCTTCCAAATTCACCCTGTTTCTTCTTGGTTTCTCTTTTTCACGAAAGACATACTCTGTGTTCCCGGAGGAGCGAACTTGCTCTAAGAATTCTGAAATCTCGGAGCCTGCTGGCTCCTGGGAACGCCAAAACAGAGCAAAGGGCGGGAGGGATACTCTTTGCTAGACTTTTCGGAATAGCTACGTGAAGGAGGGTCGCCCAGGATGCTGGGTTTAAATCCTGCCTCCTGGCTCAGGCTGAGCTCAGGCTCTCAAGCACAGCAAGGGGCAGTGGCCTCGGAGGCTGGAATCCAGTTCACCCGGCTCTCTTCTTTTCTCCCCCTGCAGCGGTGCTGAAGGCTGAGCAGGCCGCAGTGTTCAAATTCCCACTGGCGCCGCTCGGCTGCTCCGGGCTGGGCTCGGCATTGTTGGCCGCGGGACCTGGGATGCCCGGCCCCGCAGGCGCATCGCACCTGCCGCTGGAGCTGCAACTCCGCGGGAAGCTGGAAGCAGCTGGCTCCGGGGAACCTGGCACGAAAGCCAAGAAAGGACGCCGGAGCCGCACGGTATTCACTGAGCTGCAGCTGATGGGCCTAGAGAAACGCTTCGAGAAGCAGAAGTACCTCTCTACCCCTGACAGGTAGAGCTGGGCAAGACTGGGCTCGGGGGTGAGGGTGGGGGAGGAGGAAGGGACCACAGTAGGCAGGTGGTGAACTGACCTGCTGAGTGTGTGCGTTGCTCTTTCCAGAATAGATCTAGCTGAGTCCCTGGGCCTGAGCCAGTTACAGGTGAAGACGTGGTATCAAAATCGGAGGATGAAGTGGAAGAAAATAGTGAGTGAGGCGGCTTCCTGGGCTGGGGTTTCCTGGGCTTTGTCCCCAGTGTCCTCCAAGAAATACCTCCCCGCCCTCCTTGCACTAAGACTTCTGCCCATCCCATCCAGTGCACTGCTGTTTCTGCTTGGATTAATTATGGAGCCGACTTACCCTCCTATCCCAGGCACCTCCTGGTAACCTCTAACTCCTCCATCCCCGCTCGTTCTCCCCAGCAACAAGCACTTTAATGGCCACCGTTTCTTTAGGGCTTGGAGTCACTGGTGATGCCGTGGTTGGGTTCTGGGCACCGGATGGTCTTTGATCTGATTCTTTCCTCACCTAGTACTACTGTTAATTCACGGAACAGGTGCTCCAGGGTGGCGGCCTGGAGTCCCCCACCAAGCCCAAGGGACGACCCAAGAAGAACTCCATCCCCACGAGCGAGCAGCTCACGGAGCAGGAGCGCGCCAAGGAGGCAGAGAAGTCAGCGGAGACGCCGGGCGAGCCCAGCGATCGAAACTGCGAGGACTGAGCGTCGCCGAGGGTGCGGCGCCATCAGCGGGGACTCAGGAGCTGGCCCTTCCGCGCTCATGCCGTTTGCTTTCTAAACGTTTCATTACTACTTTGAATGCGGACAATTAAGGGCCAAACAAGGAAGGACACAGGCCCTGAATCCAATCCCAGGTCTCAGCGAGCTCCTGACCCCATTCTGGGAGAGTCGTGTCCAGCGTGGTCTTTCTCGGACCTCCTCAGTGCCCGGCGCTCCACGCTCATTCACGCCCCGCTCTTTGCCCACACTTTTCCCCGGCCTCCAGTCGGCCTTCTGGGCCAGAACACCGGCAGGCACACACCCGCTTCCGCGCCTTGGGGACCCGGTGTCCCGGTGCAGGTCCCTACGGCCCTGCCCTGCAGAGTCGTCTCTAGCAGATCAGCTGATACCTGGTCCCCGATGTCGCTGAGGCTTCTACCCCCTTCTTGCAAAGACGGTGACTCTTTTTTTCCAATAAAATATTTTATGACACAGTGGGGGACTTGATAGCGGGCTCCCCGAATCCGCGAGGGATAGAGGGGCAGTGGAAAGGCACTGGAAATTGCAAGCGGTGTCCTTACCTACTGGCCCAAGAACTGCAGCAGCTAGGAAACTTAGGAATTAATTCTGAATGTGAGGGGGCCAGTATGGACTCTCCCTTCCCAGCTGTGGGGTTCCTGGGGGGGCGCACCATTAGAGATATCAGTCGGCCACCAGTTCAGAAGTGTCCCAGAGCTCTGAGCCATACAAGTTGTTGATTAGGTCTCCTGAAACTTCCTTAGGAGGTTCCTGATCAGCTCTTTTGAGACAAATGGGATGTTCATTGTATGCTAGGCAGACCTATTGACTTAACAAGGAATGCCTACTAGTGCCTCTCCCAAACTAAAATGGTCTCAGTTGTTTTGGGGGGGGTGCTGATCATGTGATGTTCTGTCTCTGTATTCGGGGAGGGGGGTGTCATGGTGACCACTGGATAGGAAAGGAGGAACACTCACTTTACTAGCTAAAGCTCAGGAAACTCGACCATACAGTTTTGGACACTTTGGCATTCAAAGCCATGTCCTCTCGGGGTCCCAAAATGCTGTAGGCATTGTGATTTGGCTTTGGGTTTGGATCTTGGTGGTCGTTGCTTTAAAACAAGGTCTCACCCCATTACCTTCACTGCCCTGGAACTTGCTATGTAGACTAGGGTAGCCTTGAACTCAGAGAATCACCTGCCTCCCTCCGACTCCCAAATGATGGAATTAAAAAACAACAACAACAGCAAAAAACAAAACATGAATGGCAAGGCCTTTAAGTTTAAGAATGTGGCAGCAGTCACCTGCGTTGGTGACTATCCATTTTATTTTTAAAAGTTTGTATTTTCAGTGTGTGTGTGTGTGTGTGTGTGTGTGTGTGTGTGTGTGTGTGGTGGAGTGGCTATGTGCACCTGAGTGCTGCTGAGGGCAAGGCTAGAGGAATCAGAGTCCCTTGGAGCTGGAGTTGGGGTAGATGTGAGGAGAGGGATCTGGATAGGGAACCAGAAGTTGGGGCTTTTGCAAGAATAGTATTGGAGCTCTTGACTGCTGCCCTGCTTCTCCAGCTCCAGACTTTTCATATCTGGTTAGGTGGTCCCTTCCTAGAGCCCAGTTTAGACTTTCCTTGGAATTTCCAGCGTCATGGTCTGGAGAAACTTAAACACATATTTTGTGAGGGCTTTGTGAACAATTTCTTCAGGCACCCCAATCCTGCTAGGTCTTTGAGAGACCATCCCTACTTGGACTCTTAATTCAGCCTCACAAACAACCCAAGAAAGGCTATAACCCTGGCCACCTGGAAGGGACAGGTAGGCGCGCGCGCGCGCGCGCGCGCGTGTGTGTGTGTGTGTGTGTGTGTGTGTGATACTGCACCCCTCTAATTCCTTCCGGTTCCAAGTTAGCTCAGCCTAGCAGTGTTATTATGAAATATTCTTGTAGTAGGCCCTAGCAGTCATTTGGGCTAATCCTTACAGCTCAAAAGGAAGGTGACCAGAAGGCCTGGGGAACTGAGTTTCCAGCTTTTTCTCCATCAACTGTTGCCAACCTATAGAAAGGTAGAATCCATTAGGTTGCCCGCAGACGCAGACGGGTACAGGGTTTCTAACTCAATCAGTTAGGGTTCCTGTAGGGCCCCCTTATATTGCTAAATCTGAAGAAACCAATCTTATGCAAATTACTTGCTAAGTGCATCTAAGGCTTCCTCAGGGACGCCCCTTACTGGCTGACCCCAGCTGAGCCAGAGGGCTACTAGCAGAGTCGAGGCTCAGCGTCGAGACTCAAAGCAAATTTCAGAGTGCAGCGCCCTCCATACACAGATGAGGATCCTGACTCCAGTTCTCCAGTTATCAGTGGGTCATTGGAGGCAAGCTGGGTCTCAAAAGTGGTTCTTTATCCCTATGCAGAAGGAGGTAGCAAGGTTTCGTCGCTGTCTGCGCAGCAGTGCTCGGGCATACATTAGAATCAGGTAATGCAAACACAAACAGAGCCACCGAGCTAGGGAAGAGAGAAAGTAATGCTTTTCCTTTCGCGGGCAGATAGGAATTTTCTTGCTTGGGAGAGTACCTGCGACTCGATGGAAACTTCCAGGCAGGTGGCTCCGGGAGTGGCGAAGTCCGAAGTGTTCTAAAAGCTGGATTCGGAGTAAAGGGCTCGTCTTAACCATCAGAGCCCTAAGGCGCTGGCTTGTTTGCCACCCGCTCGGGTCCCAGAGCTGAGGGCCCCTCCCTGCCTTCATTGACCACGCCCCTCACCCCAGGCGGGCGTTTGGGGGGAAGAGAGGGTCCCCTCTCTTTCTTCCTGGACCCTTGCCACAAAAGTCAATTTTCGGCCCCCAAGGTCCTGGGAAACAAACCTCAGAAATACCGCAGGCCGCTGCGGCCTGGGCGGTGTTTCACGGAGTCCTCTGAGGGAGGGAGCGGGCTCTGGTGTCCCTGGTTAGCGGTGGCCCTAGGGCAGGGAGGACCTGCGGGACTCCGGGAAGGGAAGGGCAGACCGATGAAAGAGCGGTGGAAACCTGCAGATCGGCTGCGCTGGTGGACACTCTAGGTCTGTTCTGCAAGCATGCACGGGATCGGTGGCGGCTCCGCAATGCACGGAACTCGGGGACAGGGTGGTGGCAGCACTCCGCGGAGAGTGCGGACACATTTTCACGAGTCCTGAGCTCTGAGTCTGGGCAGTTGGAGAGGCAGGAGCCCGCTCCATTCTAGGAGCTGCCTCTGGAGCCCGGCAAAGGCTGATCGCCGGACGACCTGGATTTCTACACTGGCCTCCGAGCCTTCGCCCCACCGCTGGCCATACGCACAGCGCCGAACATCACCAGCATGGTCTCCGAGAGCCCATTCCATGCCGATGCCACACGTTTTCAAAACAAATAATAAAAGTCGCTGTGTCCCCTTCTTTGTTCTTGATCTCTTGAAGAATGGTCGGTGTGAATTTACAAAGTGGAAGAAAGAACCTTACACTGGGGTCCGGTTAACTACGACAGTTTAAGATCACCTGAAACGGGAGGGCGCATCTTGGAACCCTTATGGGGAAGCGGAGGACCAGAACCCGCCCAGCTGCGGGTGGCCAAAAGGTTGGCTCCAATTTTGCCTTATCTAGGCAACTTCGAGGTTCCCCGAAGAAATCAGACACTTTCTCTGTTTACCACGGTCCCGCGGCCTGGTTTCGTTTTGGCGCCCCTTATTTTGTTTTACATCCTGGGAAACCCTGACCCAGAAGCTACAGCAAGGGAGAAGAAACTCAAGGGGGGGAAGGGGGGAAGCCTGCTCCGGAATCCTGTCCAGGCCAGGAGTTCCTGGGAAGCTTGGAATCTCAGATCTGCTTGGCCTCGGAGAAGCGTGTGAGCTGGGATATCTCACTCACTGTAGGACCCGATGCATGCTGAGTGTTCTGGACCTTGGAGTGTGGGACACAACTAACTCGGGGCTGGGAGGGCAGGTGGGCCAGTGCTGGCACTCAAGGGCAAGGCCTTCCCTCTTCCTACTTCGAAAAGGGACCTATCTGTAAGACTTCAAAAGCTTCTATTTCTTCCGAAACAACCTCTGGGTCCTTTTGACAGGTGTGTGTGTGTGAGTGTGTGAGTGTGTGTGTGTGTGTGTGTGTGTTGGGAGAGGGGGTTGGCTGTGATGTCTCTTGGCCAGGAGGCACCACCCAGGACCATGGTAGGCTCCAACACTGCATCAGCCAAGAAGTAGGAACTGAGCTAGTAGGGAAAAAGGCCAAGGGCGCCAGAGGGGACCCATGGGAACAACATTTTAGCCGATTATTTCTCTCTCCTTCCCTCTTTTAAGTTTTTTAATCTTCTTTGTGTGTGTGTGTGTGTGTGGTGCTGGGGATCAAGTCCATGCCTCCTGCATGCGGGACCATTGCTCTCCCACCGAGCAACATTCCTGGACCTCGCTGTTATTTTTCAAATGTAAACCCAAGAATGATTTGTAAAACAAAAAACAAAACAAAACAAAAAAACCCAAAAAAAACCAAAACAAAAAACAAAAAACAAAAACAAAAAAACCTATGTCTTAACAATGCTGCACTAGATCTTTGGTAAGCAGAAATTAAAATTTCCCAGGTAATGGCAAAGCAATGGGGCTGCAGCTTCACTTGCATCTGGGAAATTTGTTTTCCTTAGCGCTTCAGGGAGTAATTGTGTGGCTAATATCAGAGCATCTCAAGCCCTCTAATATTTATTAGGCTCCTACGTGGCCAGCCCTCCGTTGTTCCTTCTTTCCTTTCTTGCTTGCTTGATTCCTTCCTTCCAAAAGATTTATGTACATGTGCATGTACATCTAAGTGTGCATGCACATGTGTGAAGGCCAGAGGTCAAGCTCAGGTGTCACTCTTCAGAAGCTGTTCTCCTTGTGTTTGAGACAGGGTTTCAGTGCAATCTGGGGCTCATCAGTCAGGCTAGACTACCTGGCCTGTGAGCCTCAGGGATCTTCCTGTCTCTCTCTCCCCACTTGGATTACAGCAGTGCTTGGAGTTATAATTAGATCCTCCCATTTAGGAGATAGGCAGTTTTCTGACTGAGTTATCTCCTCTCCTACATTTTCTTCTTTCTTTTACCAAGCTACCAGCAGTGGTGGTGCACAGCTCTAATCCAGGCACTGTGGTGGCAGAGGCAGTTTGATCTTTATGCGTTCGAAGCCAGCCTGGTCTACAAATTGAGTTCCAGGATAGCCAGGGCAGTTACACAGAGAAAGTCCAGACTCAAAAACAAAGAAACCCCCAAACCAAACCAACCAAGCAAGCATTTATTGAAGTGTGCAGCTTCTAGTGCTGGGGACACGCCTGCTTCCATGAGCCTGATGTGCCTCCTACATCCATCAGTAGCCAAGTAAGAGAGGTGCTCCCATTTGGCAGATGAACATAAAGTCCAGAGATATTAGATGACTGGCTCAGGAACACAGAGATACCAAGAGTGGAATATGGATCTGACTTGACTCAAGGGGGTCACCACAACCCCTTGCCTGGCAGCCTGAAGGTTTAGTGTACATTTGTGGGTGGGGCAGTTTGTCTCAGATGCCTTAGAGTCCCCAATGTCTTGAGCCACCCATAACAAATCTTAGCATTTGTTCTGTAAGTGCTAAGAAGCTGTTGTGAGCAAACATTGTGCTAAGCACAGGGCCCACAAGAACAGGCTAGGTAGAAGGTAATGAAGTCACAACTAAAACCAGAGACAATGGCACAGAGTGACATAAGTCAGTTGAAAATTAAGCAGGTGTGCTGGGTATGGTGACTCATACCTTTAGTACAAACATCTTGGGAGGCAGGGGCTGGCAGATCTCTGTGAGTCCGAGGCCAGCCTGGTCTACATAATGAGTTTGAGAACAGCCAGGACACACAACAAGCAAACAAACCAAAAAAAGGCTCCTGCACGCACGCACGCGTGCACACACAGGGGTGGTGGGGAGAAAGCAGGGAAGGAAGAAGAGAAAGAAGAAAGAAAAAGAAAGGAAGAAAGGATGAAAGGAAGGAAGAGAAAACTGACAGTCCACAGACAAAGAGTGGGGGTCTTTAGTCAGGGTGGTCAGAGAGATTCCAAAGCTTAGAGAGCTTCTACTGAAGCCTCAGTGACAACAAGAAAGTGTCTGTGCTACTCCTGGGGAAAGATCGGGATCAGAGCATGAGTAATGGTCCTGGGTGTTTCTTGAACTGTGAAAGAAGTCACAAGTTGAAGTGAGCAAGGGAAGGAAAAGCCAGGAGGTAGACAGAGACCTGCCTGGAAGACAGCCTGAAGGAGGCAGCCTTGGGAGGAGATCCCTCCGTCTGCTGCTCTACTGCACACTAAATTTAATAGGTCTGGGAGCATAAGCTCAACTCCAGCCCCAGAGGCAGCTCTGCCTCTGCCAGCAATTTTGTGGTGTGTGTGTGTGTGTGTGTGTGTGTGTGTGTGTGTGTACCTGTGTTCATATGCATGTTCTTTCTTTTTCATAAGGTTGCAATTTTCTGCGTGCTTTAAGGACATTAGAAGGGCGTTTGACTGACGCACCATGCGAAACGCATTAGGCAGGCTGCAGGGGTGCTGCTGGAGGAAGGGGCAGGTGGAGGCAGGAGCTAGCCTGTATCCACCCTGCCCAGTGAGGTGTGTGTGGGGGCAGCACAGAGGTGGGGAGGAGAAAAGGAGGGGAGGAAAGGGGAGGGGAGAAGACAGAAGGAGAAGACAGAAGGAAGAAGGAGAGAGACTGAGGTATGGCAAAGCGAGATGCCAAAACGTGCCCCACACTTGTTGAAAAGGTGAGGCAATTGGCGGTGGGGACACACAAGGAGAGGAGGAGAAGGTGGTGGCCAGCAGATCCGGGAGAAGACAAAGGGGGGAGGGAAGTGGAGGAAGGAGGAAAGAATGGAAACTGCAAAGGAAGACTGTGAAGTCCAGGGGTTCCCAACCATCCTGTGATTTGAACATGGACCTTGAGGCCTTTGGGGTAGACAGTGGAAAGGAGAGCTTCCTTGCATGCACGCTCATTCAGTCCCCTCCTTCCTCAGGCGACTCAACACCTGCTTTTGCAGTCCCTGCTCTAAACCTAGTCCACCAAACCCCTGTGACTCTGGCCCAGGGCTCATTACCCACAGATGCCCTGTATTTGTTGTTAAGAGTCCCTGTCTCTCAGTTCCTGACACAGCCTTAGTCTTTAGCATGTTCCTGTTCCTGTCTACCCAGCTTTGCCCCAAAGTGACACCCACTGCACTCGCAGTCCTACTAACAGGGCCTGTGAGCACACACTCTGTGGCTCAGTTTTCCCATCTTTAAAATGGGAAGAATAACAACACCCCATGGTCTCATTGAGGTGCCTGGGTATACAGCAATGGGATTTATTTCCTCCTGAAGTGGGAGGATTGGAGCTACTGAGGTGGTGCACCCTACAAGCTTGCTGAGTTAATGGGACAAGGTTGAAGGAAAATGGAGTGGGTGTTGGCAAGGAAGGAAGCTGGGCTTTGCGTGTGCACGCACACACACACACACACACACACACACACATACACACCTAGTTTGGGTTCTCTGAGGACCCTACTGCCACCAAGGTCAACTGACCACAGTTCACTCTCTCCTTGGAGTTAGTGCTCTGTGCCAGGCCTCAGAAGCACATGGCTGCTGTACTCCAGGCTATCTTTTCCACTGGTGCCTGTGTTGAGGAGTGTGTGTGTGGGGGGGGGGACTGGACTTGGAGGTCCTAACTACTATGTATCTTGTGAAGATTTCAACAAACAATCATTAGCCTGGTCTTTGTTTTCACTGGGTCCATAATATAAAATCCCCTCTCCCAGCACCTGCTAGTGGCAAGCTGAAGTAGGAATGAGGTGATGAGCAGGTCTTTGGTAGCCTTGGATGGAAGATCTCTGCTCTGACTGCCTGTTCAGAATCTTGAAGGTCAGGTCAGGCTATGACTATACTTATCCTTTAGCTGTCCCTTCTCTGCCTTTTAGACCCTGCAGTGAATGGATGGAGGGATGGATGGGTACATAGGTGGATGGGTAGGTGAGTGAGCGAGCATGTGTGTGTGCATATGTATGTATGTATGTACATATGTATGTATGTGTATATGTGTAAAGGGTGAATAGGTATATGCATGGGTGGGTGGGGGGTGTATGGACAAATAGGTGGATGGGTAGAGAGGCAGATGGATGGATGCTGCAAGAGTGACGGATATCTCAGTGCTGAATGGATGATCACCATGTGGTCTTCTTGGCTAATGGGCTTCTGCTGTGATCAGAGCCTGGGAGTGCTCAGGAATTTATCCCCCTCATCCCAGCACTCCTATTAACAGTGGGTGTGGGAGGGGGTGGAAAGGGGGACTGGTGGGGGATGGGGGATGGAGAGAGGGGTTAGTGGGTGCTGCTGAGGAGCGGTGACCACAGTGGGCAGGCCCCTCCTACATCAATGAACAATTAAGATAATATCCCTGAGCCTTCAGGTGATGATGTATGCCTTTAATCCCAACACTCAGGAGGCAGAGGCAGGTAGATCTCTGAGTTCAAGGCCAGCCTGGTCTACAGAGTGAATTCAGGAACAGCCAAGGTTACACAGAGAAGCCCTGTCTCAAAAACAAAACAAAACAAAACGACAATCCCCCACAGCCATGCCCATAGGCCAAGATGATCTGGGCAAATTCTCAAATGAGGCTTTCGTTTTAGGTGACCTTAGGGTGTGTCAACTAAGGCAGCCATGTTTGAGGGCAGCCTTGTTTGTATCTAGCAGATGCCCATCACTGGATAAATAGATGACAAAATGTGATGGATACATATGATTGGGTATTATTCAGCCTGGGAAATAAGAAAACTATGACATATGCTTTTTTTTTAAATAACAAAAGGTATAGGCTTAGAGGACAACCCACTTAGCAAACTAAACCAACCATAGGACAGCTCCCATAAGACTATTGTTCAGAAGACCCTAGCGTGGACACGAGGTGTAATTGGGATGACTAGTTTCTTTCTTTTTCTTTTCTGTGGTCCTTAAGGATACCTTAGGGACTGGGCTAGAGCATCCTGAGACTTTGGGCAGATGATGAAGTTGCAGGATCCCTTGGTGTGGGTGTAAGTAAGGGGCCCATATAGACAAGACCCCACCTCTGTCCCCAGCAGGCATCCTAAGCATCAAGAATCAGCTCACGGTGGTGTCTGAGCTTGTCTTTCCCCTGTTTCTGCAGCATGGAACTTACATAATTTGGTGCTGATGCAGGGTGTGATGAGTCTACTTCCTCCTGGTGCTGTGTTCAGTGGGCATAGAGTTTTGGTCCTGATTCTGGTGACCTCAACAGGTAGTATGACTGCAATAGTGTGAATGCCATTGAAATCACAAAACTACACAGAGTCACGTTTTTTACTTAAGTGGGTGTTTTTGCCTGCATGCGGCTGTGTGCCATGTGCATGCAGTACCTATAGAGACCAGAAGAGGGCGTCAGATCCTCTGGAACTGGAGTTACACAGGGTCATAGGTGCTGGAAGCTGAACCTTGGTCATCTGGAAGAGTTGTTGATGCTCTTAACTGCTAAGCCATTTCTCCAGCCTCACATGATAATTTTATATTATGCGTATTTTACACAGATTTTAGAACTGTTATTGTGCCTACACTACATAAACTCCAGAGCTCTGACACCTCAGAGCATTCTTTCATGCATCTGCTTCATTCATTAGGTGTGGACTCTTCTCCTTTCTTCTCCTTTCCTCTTCCCCCTCTTCCTGCCCCACCCATTTCCCATTCCTTCCTCTTTCTCCTTCTTGGGACAGAGTCTCATGTATCCCAGGCTGGCCTCAAACTATTTATTTTATTTTATTTTTATTTCATGTGATTGGGGTTTGACTGTCTGTAGGTCTGTGTGAGGGTGTCAGATCCCCTGGAACTGGAATGACAGACAGTTATGAGCTTCCATGTTGGTGCTGGGAATTGAACCTGGGTCCTCCGGAAGAGCATCCAGTACTCTTAACCACTGAGCTCCTGGCCTCAAACTCTTTATGTGCCTGGGAATGACTTTAAGCTTGTGATCCTTCTGCCTTTGCCTTCTAAGAATTGGGATTATTATAAGCATTTACCACTATACTTGGTTTGTGCTGTGCTGGGGATCAATCCAAGGCAAGCATTCTACGGAATGAGCCAGACACCAGCTGCAAACACTAATGGGTACCTGCAGGTGGGGGCAGACAGTGAGCAAATAGTGAGGAGGGGATGTGATGGGAGCCACCGGGAAAGAACAGCAGGTAACAGGGATGCTGAGGAATTTGACAGGCACCACCAAGAGAAGCTGAGAAGAAGAAAAAGAGAGGTGAGCTGGAAGGAGAAGCCAACTTAAGATTCCTGTAAGGTCCAACTAGAAACCATGAGGCATGCCCAGGCTTTGGCTTTCTTCTTTGATGAGGATCTGGGGGTCCCCTTTCTGCATGTGACAGTGGGTTGAGACCTAGGCAGAAGTTGTAGGGACTGATGCCACAGTTAAGGAGGGAGATGGTGAGGCTGGAGCTGGAGAGGGGAGTGTGCTGAGGGCTGGCCTGAGCTGAGTGTGGTTGGGAAGGTCCCCAGGGGAGCAGAGGGCCCACAGCTGCCTCCCACACTATGAAGTTATGCTCAGCAAGCAGTTTCCAGTCAAGAGGACCCAAGGGGCACTTGAGAAGATATGCAGGGTCTCGGGAGCAGGGATAAGCTTGGGGCTCTGGTCCACATGATACTCTGGGAAACAGTTCCTGGGGCTGTTCTGGGGGCAGCTTGCATGGATGAAGAGGGACTGTCTGTCACCATCAGACACCAGGGCTGTCTGTTAGACAGTGAGGTCCCTTTCACAAGAGGCATGCAATTCAGGAGTGGTGCAAGACTGCTTCACCACAGGGGCATTGCCAACCTTTAGTGTCTTGATTAATGACAAGGCTGCAGCCCAGGTGACATCTGCCATGTTCTTTCTACACCTTCTTATATCCAGTGCACAGGATCATCTCCTGCTCTTGAGGTATCCACGATGGTGGACAAAGTAGGGCATGCTCCCTCTCACTAATTCTGTGGGCACAAGGCTGAACTCAGTGTCCCTCTACTGGAAAGGCCAGTCCACTGGCATGTGTAGTAGGCATTCCACACATGGTCAGGCCCTAACCCTGTTAGGGTCCTCTGAAGGACAAGTCCCTGTTCATAGCTGTCCTTACCACAAAGTGCTGCTTGTGATTTTTAAAAAAGTTTTAGTGAGTGACTCATACACTTAAAATTATTTTACTCTGTTTTACACTCTGTATAAATGGGGCTGTGTGTTTCTATTAAAGGTGTATTATTTAGGCTGTGGGGAACATGACCAGAAGGGTCTCTGCCAAGTTTGGGGTGTTTATGGCGTCAGAGAGTGGTTGGCAGCATGGAGTACAGCTCACAAGTGAACTATATGGTGTGCCTTTGCTGGGTGGCCCTGACACACTCCTTTGGGGCACTGCAAAACAAACCCTGTAGCTTGGACACTTGGGTTTTGAGCTTCTTTCACGTTGTCATATGCTCCAGATTGGTGACAGTCATTTCCAAGGTCCTAGAGAAGGGCTAATTAGGAAGGAGTACTGTCAGTTCCTGGGTGGTCACGTCAGGTTTCAGGTGGCCCTTATGTGGTAGTCTTACTAGGCTGCAAAGTATCAGAAGTGTGCAAAGGACACACCCACCTCCACAGGGAGGCAGACACGAGAGCAGACTCTGCTATACCTTTTGCTCCTGTCTTTTATAGAACTCTCTGTTCTTTTGTGTGCATGTGTGTACATGTACCTGTGCATGTGTGTGTGTGCATGAGCATGTTCAAGTACCTGTGCATGTGTGTGTGGGTGTGCGTGTTTGTTGGCCAGAAGACAACCTCAAGTGTTACCTTTTAATATGGATCACTACAAGGTAGCCTTAGAAACCACAAACCTGGAGTTATAGGTGGTCGTGAGCCACCTGATGGGGGTCTGATATAACCAAATCTGGGTCCTCTGTAAAGGATTACTGATCCATTCCCAGTCTCATTTCTCTCTCTCTCTCTCTCTCTCTCTCTCTCTCTCAAAAATTAAAAGATTTATTTATTTATTTTATATATAAGTACACTATAGCTGTCTTCAGACACTTTTCCTTCTCTAGCTGTCTTCAGACACTTTTCCTTCTCTCTCTGGCTCCACTCACTGTGGCTGTCTTCAGACACCCCAGAAGAGAGGATCAGATCTCATTATGGATGGTTGTGAGCCACCATGTGGTTGCTGGGATTTGAACTCAGTACCTCTGGAAGAGCAGTCAGTGCTCTTAACCACTGAGCCATCTTTCCAGCCCTCCCCCCCCTCTTTTTTAAAGAACAAAAAACCCACAACACCAGGGTCTCTGCCTGGAAAGAAAGACTCGGGAATCTACCTGTCACCACCCCTCCAGGTCTGGGATTACAAATGTGTGTCACTACACCTAGAGCTTGCCCTGTTTTCACATGATTCCTGGGGATCAAACTCAAGTGTACTTTATAGAGATGTCTCCTTGGTCTCTTCTTCCTCCTCTTCTACTGCAGTCCCTCAGCCACACTGACCACTTGGCTATCTGTTGTCCACCTTACCAAGGACCTTTGTAGAAGTTGTTCCTTCTACCTGAACTGTTTCTCCAGCCCTGCCCCAGGCAACCCCTTCAAGCCACTCATTGCCACTTAGACACTCAGATGTGAGTGTCTTCTGGATGCATGTACTTCCCAGAGTCTCGGGTGCTACGCCCAACCCAGCCCTACTTCTAAGCTGGAACAAGAGAAGCCTGTGCAGGACTGGTTGGCAGCATAGCGTGTTGTGTATTGATGTATCAGCTGTCAATTAAAGAGCCTATGGCCTATGGCTTAGGCAGGAAATAGAGGTGGGACATCCAAGAGGCAGGAAGGATTCTAGGAGAGAGCCAGACATGGGAGACCTACCCAGGAAGATGTAAGGAGACTTACACATGATACCTGAGCGCAAGTAACCAGCCATGTGGCAGAATGTAGGTTAAAATAAATAGGATATCTTAAGTTATGATTCTAGTCAGAGAAGAGCCTAGCTATATGGCCAGGGTATTTGTAAATATATTTTGAATTTGATTCTTATTTCTGGGAGCATGGGACTGGGAGGAAGAAAAAGGGTTTAAGTTCTACAGAGTGTGGCTTTCTCTTACAGGTGACATTGGCTTTGGTGTCTGTCTTAGCAGACACTACACTGGATATGGCTTCAAAGTAGCCCTCTTGACCAGTGCCTACCCCTGGCTCACTTTATCGTTGACACTTTACTCCCTGCCTACTGGTCAAGGGGACTCCTGCTTCTTTAAGGTTCTGTCTAGAAGGTGTCTCATCTTTGCTTTCCCTCATGTCTCCATTAATGTCATGGTCGTCACGGACTGTGTGTCCACTTCTCTAAATAGTTGGGAGTCCTGGTAAGGTGTCCTGTATCTAGGACATCCTGCTCCTTACAGTAGACCTGGCCACTGTAGGCAGCACCTAAGTGTTCTGGCAACCCTGGGAGGAGACCACAGGGTGAGTCTCACCTTCAGCTACCTGGGTGTGCTACCTTTGGGTTGAGCCCTACTGCTCAAGGTTGCCCCCTACAGGGAGAAGAAAGGTTCAGATCTCACATTTCACTCACTAAACTTGTGAGTAGCAAGCTGGGAAACTAGGTTTTTCCTGTGAGAGGCAGCCTATCCCTGTCACAGGTGGCCTGGAGGACTTGGGACTGAAACAATCAGAGAGCTGTTGTCTATCCTTCATGTGTGGCTTCTAGAAGCATGCCAGTGATTTGGGGTAAGTAAGTAAGACAGCCACATTCTAGCTATCATTCACCCCTCCCACCACCACTATTCTGATGTGTCAAATGACTGGGCTTTCACCCTCATATAAAATGTGTGTTATACAGGGACTGTGTCTGGCACACACAGGCCCTCCGACCATATTTTCTAATGAAATGAATGATGGAAGGGAACTTTTCACTTAAGTGGGTGGGATTGCTCTGTCACCATGCTGCTGTGTGATGTGGTGTTCCTTTCCCGCTGCACTGTGGTTTCTCAAGACCTATTTGTGGGCTGAGAGCCATGCAACCTGCTGTTCCTGGGAGGTGCTTGGATGTACCTACCACATCTGTATGATTTTCCAGTGGTGATAAGGCTGTCTTGACCCTCTGTTCCACCCCTTAATACACCTGAGGCTCTGAGACATTCAAGGCATTAGGAGGTTCCTGGATACCATGTTATGTATATCTCATGACCGTGTCATGTATATATGGGACAGGATATGACCAAGAACTCCAAGATAAGAAATAGTAACTGAAAGCTCTAAGTCAGCTTTCCACAAGTGTTCAATCGCTGCCATTTCCCTGGTTTTCCTACCTAAAACTCTATTTCACTGACAAGGACCCAGTCGCTAAGTAGGTGGACATGGATGTTGGCAGTAAAGCAAGCTGAGGGGCTCTTGTGGCCATGTCATAAATATGGGACAAATTATCATGGGGCATACCAGGACTTTTTGCACCCACCTTTCCTAGAAGCCAGAGAACCTGAGTTAAACATGAGAAACCAGAGAACATGAGACCATGTCTGGTCTCATGCCAGGATACCCAGGGGGCCTCTAAGCTGCCCTCAGGGGCAGGCACTGTTTGGAGTCCTGACCACTTTTTCCCCACCCTTTGCAGTGCTGACATCAAGCCTTATCATATGACTGATTGTGAAAAGTCTCATTATGCACTGTGTACTACTTTCTGTCTCTGCCAGTCACAGAATGTGCCTGATCTAAGGTTCTTCTAATTCTGACCTCAAATTCAACAGGGTCGCTCTAATCTTTTGGAGTAGGAGAGACCTAGTGGAGCAAAGACACAGAGGATGAGCCAGCCATAGTCAACGCACCAACCAGGCTTAGGAATAGGCTGTTCTCTCACAGACTGTGAGCCAGGGGCAACGGCTATGATTTAAACCACTAAGTTTTGCAGGGGGAAGGGCTCCCAACACAGCAATAGCTAATTGATACATTGTTACTCTGCCCAGCTAACTGATACATTGTTACTCTGCTAGCTAATTGATACATTGTTACTCTGCCCACGGCTGCCTTCTCTCACCTCTTTTGGGGGCAGAGGAACTCTGATTTTCTTCTTAGTCAGGAAAGCCACGCTTATCTCTCCATGCTGTGTCTACAGAGCTTGTCTTGCAGAAAGATGCCCTTTCCTGCCGGAAGCTATCTCTGACTTGGCTTCTGCCTTCTTGTCCGCCTCCTGAACCCTTTCTTCTCTAGGGACTCAGCTTCCTGGAGCTGCAGAGATGGAGCTGTACAGACCCAGCGCCTGGGCTGCAGGAATTGATTATCTTACAGTTCTGCAGGTCAGAAATCTGAGAGCCAGGTGTGGGCAGGGTTGCTTCCTTCCCAGGCTGAGAGAAGAGTTTGTCCCCTGCCTGCTCCCAAGCATCTGGGGATTTGTTGGCAGGCTTTGGTGTTCTTTGGTTTGTAGACTGTATTGTCCTGATGTCCTGGTGTCTGCCTCCATTTTTTTCTCCCTGTCTCTATTTTTTTTTTTTTTTTAAAAGACAAGTTCCCATATAGTCCAGGGTGGCCTCAAACTTGCTATATAGCCCAGAATTTCTTACTGTTTTATTTCTACCTTCTGAATATGGGATTACATATGTACACCACTACATCTGGTTTATCCAGCACTGGGGATCAAACCCAGGGCTTCACATACGTGAGGCAAGCACTCTACCAAATGAGTTACAGCCTTACTCCCGCCTTCCCTCCCCTCTCTTTGTCTTCAGTACTCGGGATGGGCTCTAGAATCTTAGACGAGACCTCTATCACAGAGCCTTCCCACCTGTCTCTGTCTTTAAACAACATTCTCCTCATGTAGGTCTGAAGTGGAAACTTAAGGGTTCTTTGCAAAGTCTGTTGGATGGTGTTTTGCTGGGGCAAACACATAAAGGAACGTTTAGCTGAAGTGGACACAGGTAAAAGACTAGGGCAGACTCGTGATTCACTGAAGTGGACACGTGCTAAAGCAGGCACCTGAAAGAACACGTGATGAAGGATTCTTCGATACCACTCATGTATTGGTCCGCCTTACATTGTGTAGTTGAGCTGCATTTGTCGGGACTCCATAGAGAGAAACACATCAAAAAACTTCTAATGGTGTGCTGCAATTTCTTGATGATTCCAAGGACTAGGGCTGATTGGCAGAGTGAGTGACATCAGCAGAGAAGGATGCACGTGCTGAGGCAACACTTACGGTGAGGCAAGACCTGTGCTGAGGCAAGAGCCATGGAGGAGAGGTGATGTTTGGAGGTATAAACAGGACTCCATGGACAATGCTTGGATTGCTTATAGAGCTAGCTGTGCAATGCTTGTGGGTCTCGAATCTTCACTGATCTTCACCTCCCTGAGAGAGGTACAGCCAAGAACTTCTCCTGGCCTTCTTCCTGGTTCCTCCTGCTGACTCGAGTCAAGGCTGAGACCTGGCTGTCTCTGCTAGGTAGTGCCACAGCTGCTGATTCGTGTTTGCTATCCCAACTCCACTAAACTGGACTGCTGGTGTATCTGTGACGTGTTTGGGAGTGGATCAAGCTGCGCTGCTGCTGCTGCTGCTGCTGCTGCTGCTAACCTGTGAACTGAACTGCTGATTTCCAGACAACACAGACAGGAGTTGTTTCAAAGAACCTTTCTAACCAAGTCCACTTCCCCTTCTTTCTTTTCCACTACCTCTAGTGGGTGGTGGGCTACGGGTCGGGGAAGGGTTGAAGCATTTAAGAACCATCATTAAAAATAGGTTTTGAAAAAATTAAAGATACACAGGTCTCCAAAGTGTAAATTTCTCCTTTCTCTAGGGATTCAATCATATATATTTGGGCCTGGACTACATCAGTGGGCTCTCAGCCTCTATTTCCAAATAAGGATGAATTTTAAGGTCCTGGGCATCAGGGTTCATGATGGCTAATATTGATTTTCAACTTCATAGGATCGAGATCACCAAAGAGACAAGCCTCTGGGCCTGCCTGTGATGGATCATCTAGATCAGGTTAGTCTCTTGGCATACCTATAAGAGGTTATTTATATTAGGTTAGTGGAGATAAGAAAATCCACCCATCTGGATTGGGATCCTAGGCTCTATATAAAGAAGAAAGTGAGCTGAACAAGCCACTCTGTGCTCTCTGTTTCATAATTTGCAGATGTAGCCAGTGGCCTCAGCTCCTGTTGTCATGGTGGACTGTACCTTGGTACTGTGAGCCAAAACAAGTCCTTTGTTGCTAACGTTTTCTTCAAGTAATTTTTGTTGCAATGAGGAGAGAAATAACCATGACAGGACCTTATTCGGCATGTGAATGAGTGTCTGGTGGGACAGGGCACAAAGCAGTTCCTCATACCCGTGCTTGAAAAGGGTTAAGTGCTCTGCTTAGGGACAATGACTTTGAGGTTAAACACAACAGAAGAGATCTTGCCTGGAACCTCAGCCCTAGAGTCCCTGGTGCTATCTGTAGGATGGGCTCTTGAATGGAGCATAGGATGTACTAAGTGCTCAGTAAAGTTCTCTGGGTTTTACCACAACCTCTGTTCAGACTTTCTTCACCCTCACCCTCTCTATTGACACTTTCTGTTCTTGACACATAAGCAAATCTCTGGCATCTTAAAAACATTCTGCAGCCACCTTGCCGCTCCCATGTGGTGCTTGTCCCATCCTCCCTGTGGTGTGCTGTGGGTAAGCATCCCCTCGGGCTGTTGCCATGTGCCATGCTGTCCACATGGATCCTGGGTTTGGCCATGGAAGCAGACATAGCCCATGAGACATTAGCAATAAGCAAGCATTTTACAGACAGAAGCTTCATAAGCAACTCAGCAGGAGAATGTCTGGTAGGAGTGCTGGGTCTCCACATCTGATCGCCATGTTGTCAGAAAGCCTAAGAGGCTAGTAAGGGCTTGGCTCCTGCTAGTCCAGTTTGAATCTCTTGAGGCCTGTCATTTCCCTGTAGCCACTTCTTGGAGGCCTTGGGGAGGACATGCTCACCCTGAGGTGAGGGGAGACCAGTGAGGAAAATGTGAAATTACTTCAAAGATTATTTGATATGCTTGTTTCTTAATGTTTTTTCACATGGTCTCTCCCTCTGTGACTCAGGCTGGCTTAGAACTCTTTATGTAGCCTAACCTGGCAACATAATCCCCTGCTTCATTTTCCTGAAGAGTATAGGTGTCTGCTACCATGATGCCCAGCCTCAAGGAGAGCAGCAAACAGACTGGGTACCTCACTCAGATAGCCAGGGGTTTCTCCTCCACCTACCCAGTCCTCTTTCTCCTCTTGGGACTCTTCTTCGTGGTTTTTCCCTCCCTCTGTAGTGTATGTGTGTGTGTGTGTGTGCATGCATGTGTGTCAGGTATCTTCCACTACCACTTTCCGCCTTATTTTTTGAGACAAGGTCTCCACAGTCCTCACTGATTGGCTAGGCCATTTGTTTCTTCCCAACAGAGCTCAGATTACAGGTGCATGCCACCTTACCCCAATGTTCGTAATGTGAGTCCTAGGGTTCTGAGATCAGGTCCATATGCTTATGTGGCAAGCACTTTACAGACCAGGCCATCTACCCAATCCCTCTGTGTTCTTCCTCCTCTCTGTCCTCTTCCTCCCCTCTGTGCTCAACCTCTGGTGCTGGCCCTTCAGCGAGTGCTCTCAGGGCTGCTTTGCTCAGCTCCTCCCATTGCAGTCCTGGATCTTGTTCTTCCATACCCTATCCCTTCTGAGCCCAGTTCTTCACTTTCTCCACCCTTGGAGGAACATGTTGGAGACAGAGCTTTATTTTCCACAGAAGATTTTGCACACTGAGACTCAGTTTCCTTCCTGACACCCCAAGCTCACCTGCCTTCCACTCTGGCTCTGTCCTCAGCTCTCTGTCATGTTGCCACCAGGTTCTACTCTAATTCAGTGAAGCAACATCTGCTATCTCTGCCTTCATTCATCTTTGTCACCTCCATGGGCTCCCCACTCCTAGAGAGTCATTCAATGCTCTTCTTTTACCCATGGATTTCTGCTGGTAGAATTTCCCATATGATCTAATTGTCTTCCTTGGCAGGGACACACTCTTCATTTCTGTTTACTCACTGGCCTTATTTTAACCCAGATTTTTATGTTCTTCTACCCCAGGGCCTTTGCACAGGCCTCTCCCTCTGCCTGGAAGACTCTCTGAACCTCCCTCTCTTAGTGAATTCCTTTTATCCTTCAAATTTCTCTCCAGACCTTTCCCTGAACCCAGTCTCTATCCACATGGGACAGTCACAGGTGCAGGGCTCTCTCTGCCTCTGAGGTGACACTTATCTGTAATTACTGTCATGAACCTGACCCAAGTGGCCTACTAGCTGTTCCTTTGCATGGAGAAGGACATGCATAGGAGCTGCCACCTCCTGTTCTGCCGGGGCAGTCTTCTGAGCCTAACACAGTGTTGGCACATGAGAGATGTTCAGCATGGCCCTGTGGGGAGCTGCAGAAGGCATGTAGCGAGACACTGACAAGAAAGAACAGGGCCAGATGGCTGGGGTCATGGCAGAATGGTGCTTGGGTGGAGTGAATCCTTGCAGATCTCTGAGGTCTGGGCTGCTGCTGGGAGGGGTCCTCTTCCTCCTCCTCACTCTCCTCTGGATCTTGTTCTTCCATACTCCGTCCCTTCTGAGCCCAGCTCTTCTCTTTCTCCACTCTTGTAGGAGCCTGTGGGAGACAGAGCATCCCCCCTACACACACGGAAGATTTGCAGCCTGCAGACCCCTCCCCCATCCCCATGGCTTCGGCCATTGTTCTCACAACCTCGTCAGTATCGAACAAACACATGTTTATAGTTAATCCCTAATTTTGCCATCAAAAAATATACAATCTTGGGTAGAAACCGAAGAGGAAAGAATTTTTTAATTTACAGTGTCTCCCCACTGCCCCACTCCTGAAATTTGAAATTGCTGAACGGCCTCCAAATTCAATATTGCAAGTCAAACAAATGTATGTGTTCTCCTAAAGGAAGTATTGAATATCTGACCAAGATGGAGCTGGATGAAAAAAATCAGTGAAGAGGGCTGAGCTGGGCAGCGTGCAAGCTGCTTCTCAGGCGCTGTTTCCGGTGTTTGTTCCTTCTTCAGGTGGTTTTTTTTATTGTAAGATATGACTCTGTGTGTGTGTGTGTGTGTGTGTGTGTGTGTGTGTGTGTGTGTAAGGGTGGAGCACACACATGCCACAGTGTGTGTGGAGATCAGAGGATAACTCCCAAGAGCTGGTTCTCTCCTTCCACTGAGTGGACTCGAAATCAACCTCAGGTCATCAAGCTTGGGGACAAGTGCCTTTACCTACTGCCAAATTGCTGGTCCTTTTGCTTAAGAAAAGAAAATTATCCTCCCTCAAGGAACAGGCTACAGGTCCCAAGAAATGGTGGGTGGGCGCAGAGCCTGGCTTGCTGGTGAGTCCCTGCATTGCTCTGCCATTGCTAGCATTGCTAACCCATGTGAGCCTGTAACCTGGCTAAGAAATGTCTATGGGGTGTCTGAGACAAGTGGGAGGGGTCCCATTAGATGGCCCCCCCAGCTCAGGAATCACCTCTTGGAGCTTGCCCTTCCCTCTCTCTGTTCCCTCTCCAGGTCCCCTGCATGGCCTGAGCTGGCCTGTGCCACCAGCTGAATGCAGAATCCCATTGTGCCTACATCTTTCTTCTCCCCGACTCTCCTTTCTCCTTCAGTGCTTCTCCATCTACTTCACTTCAACCCTTCCTGGCCAAGCATCTTCCTAGGTTGTCCTCGACTGCCTAGTTCCCCAGATCTAGCCTCTAATCTTGGACTGCCAATGAGGCAAAACTGTCATGGGTTCTGACATGGCAGAGCTGACCTCAGAACAGTCTTGGGGAGTATGGGGTTGCTTCAGTGGACAGGAGAGTATAGTTGAGGCCTTAGTCAGACTTTGTTGGCTGCTAGTGACAGAAACCAACTAGAACTGGTTTAAACCTGGGCAGGAACTTCTTGGCTCTAGAAATGGAAGAGATGGAAAAGGGGTCTTACGAGGATTCGGGAAAGGGAACTAGTGATCTGTTGGTGAGCTTCCTTCCATGCTCTAAGCCTGGGAGGGATGTGACCTCACCACTCTAGGCTCTCCCAGGCCTCTAGACAGACCTCTAGACACATTTAGGGATGCCTGGGATAGGTTATGACTAGCATTCTGTGCTCATGGCTGCAACAGTCATAGACTGTTGCACATACCATAGACTACACATACCCAGGCTGTACCTGCAGGGAAATGTCCAGGGAAGGGGATACTAATAGGTAACCATCGTCAGCTGCTCCCAGAAGAGGAGCTGGGACTTGAACTCAGGTTCTAGATGAAACACTACCATGTCTGTAATAGGTGCAAGCCACCATACCCAAGCCCTGAAAGACAAACCCCTGGATAACACCTTCTTAAGATGTGATAGTCTGTGAGCCAAGATCTGCACCAAGACCCCTCCTTGTCCCCTGACAGGTCTCCTGCTCATTTTTACTACCAATATCTCCTGGCTCCAGAGCATCTTAAACACAGGGGCCAAGCTGATTTGCTCTCTACAGCCTCGTTCAGAGGAAGACATAGCTTTCAGAATAAGCTGACACTGTGCTCATCAATAGACCTTCCTCTGGTGAGGCAGGTGGCAAACACCTTGGACTCCTTTCCCCAGTGACTCTCCTTGTTGATGGGGGCCTCTGGGAACCAGATGTTTTCTCCCAACTGGCTGCCTGGTAGCAAGGATGCACAAGTCCAGTGAGCATAGCCATCAGGGAAGGGAAAGTGATTAAAGATACAATGTAGCAAGTGTTAGACTGGATGGGAACCAGGCTGCTGGAACCCCACTCCATGGCTGTGGATAGAGATTCAGCAGCCACTAAGACACAGGACCTCCTTTTCTAAACCCACTCTCTGCAGCCTTGTGTTCGTGGTTTGCAGTGGGCTCTGGAGGCCATAGCAGGCTGTGGCCACCACAAACCAAGGTCATTACATTGTGAACGTCCAAACGAAAGGTTTGCAAACTTCACTGTAAAGGGTCATGTTCTAGGTCCAGCAGGCCACATGTGTCACTGTGCCCTGACTGCTTTCCCCTCCCCTTTTATTCTTCCTCCTCAGGCCTCATGTCTTCCTCATCTTTCCCTTCCTTCTCCCCTAGCCATTTGCAAACAATAAAGCCACACTTAGCTGCAGGCTGAGTAAAACTAGACCACAAACTGGATTTGCTCTGGAGGCAATAGTCTACTGAGCCTTAGTCTGTATTTAGGAATGTGGTGGAGAAATGTCAGGGATGTAGGTTCAAGTGAGGCTGTTGCTTATGAATTGCACAAAACCCAAGGCGTTATTCTGTCCTGTCAGAATCCAGCCTGGCAAATGAGCATGCAAACACAGATGCACTCTACCACTGAGCTACCGCCTGCGAGGATGAAGACCAGCTCAGTACAAACTTTTCCTCTATGTTCTCTGGCTTGAGGGAATCTGTTGGAACCCTGGAACCCAGGTCTCTGCTGTCACTACAGGGCTCTCGAAGGAGGTGGCTCTTTCCGTTGTTGCAGACAAAGGGGGAAATGGAGGCTCAAGGCTACACAGGAGCTGAGATGTAGGGGGTATTGCACTTAGGGTACCCAGGCCCTAAGTGCCCATCATGGCTTCCAAGGTTTTTACTTGACCATGGGTGCCATAGAAAGTTGTCCTACAGGCAGAGGCTTTGTGTGCCACTGCCTGTATGTGTATTAGGATTGGTATGAGGTGGTAGAAAGCAGAGGGGAAAGAGGGAGATACCCTGAGGCGGAGGGAGATACCCTGAGGCGGAGGGGCATGGAGCCAGAGAACTATCTGGAAAAGGACAGGAAAGGGGGAGATTGAAGACTGAGCTGAAGGAGCCAGGTCAGCCCAATGGGCTGGGACTCCTTTTTCCTTGAGCTACCTCCCTCTTTAGCCCCCGTCCTGTGGCAGGCCTAAGCTACCTGTCATCTAGGAATACCTACTCTTTTCAATTAGGAATGTCAGAGACCTGCGCTGGCCCTCAGCAGGACTCTGCCTCTTGGTCTCCTGAGTCTGCCATTCTATGGCCTTCATTATCCCATCACTGTGCCTCACTCATGACCCCCAGAGCATGCTTTCTTCTCTCTACTTCTGCCCACACTGTCTCAGTCATGTCAAGAGACAGTGTTCTACCTGCCTGGCAAGACGTAACCACTAGCACAATAGTGGCATGCAGGTTATAGGCATTACCAACTTTTGGGAGATTTATTTGAACCCCATTCATTCTACAGAGAGAGTTCAAACCTGCTACTGTAAACATGGTTAAAAGTCCATGGCTTGAGAGGCCTCAGGCTCTAGGGAGAACCTACTACTGTTGTTTAGATTATTTATGCTTATACCCATAGATTGGTGCTGTTCCCAACTTCATCCAGAGAATCTTCTCCTGCTGTGTGCAGCACCTAGGCAAAGACTCTCAGCTTGTCAAAGTGTGGAGAACGGGTGACAGTTGAGTGCTCAGCCCTAAATGTGACATCTATACCACCTGCTAGCCCAAGGCTCAGCAAACACCATGGAAGAGAAGCTGAAAGAGCGTAAGAGCCTGAGGGTGGGACAGAGTTCTGTGAAACACTGTCTGAGGGTGGGAAGGAATTCTGTGAAACACCATCTGAGGGTGGGAAGGAATTCTGTGAAACACTGTCTTCAGGGTGCGATGTGGCCACAGTACCCATGAACCTGCATAAGATCAAGCTAACAAGACCAGTCAGCATCCCATTAGCCATCACTAATTAGACCCTGTGTGTTATTAACAAAAAATGGCAGAATGTGAAGGGGGGGGGAAGGAGATGTGTTCCCTCGGAGTCCCTAGAAGAAACAGAAGGAAAGAGTTGGGTGTTCTTGGGGAGAGCTGGGAGAAGAGAGTTAGGGGACCATATGATCAAGATGCATTCTTTATATATATGAAATTATCAAAGAATGAATAAAAGATTCGACTAGATAAAGGAAGAGAAAGGGCTGCAGGGATGGCTCAGCAATTAGGAGCATCTGCTGCTGTTCCAGGAGACCTGAGTTCAGTTCCCAGAACCCACGTTAGGCAGCTCACAGCCACATATTACTCCAGTTCCAGGGGATCCAATGCCCTCTCTGGATTCCAAGGGCACCCATATGCATGTACACACACACACACACACACACACACACACACACTAAACAAACAAACAAATAATAACATTTTAAAAAGTTTTTTGTTGTTGTTTTGGTTTTTCAAAACAGGGATTCTCTGTGTATCCTTGGCTAACCTAGAACTCAAGAGATCTTGCCTGCCTCTGCCTCCTGAGTGCTGGGATTAAAGGTGTGTGCCATCACCACCCAGCTATTTGAAAGTTTTTTATGAAAATGTTTTAATTAAAAGATCTACAATAATAAACGTTTAAAAAATGATAAAAAGAAACAAAGGATGTGCATCAAAGTATTGTTAAATCATCATCATCATCACCGTCACCACCATCACCACCACCACCACTGTCATCATCATCGTTGTCGTCATCATCATCATCATCATCATCATCATCATCATCATCATCAAAGTCAGTGTCCTGGTGAAAGCACTGAGGTGGAGCTTTGGTGTAGAGACCTAGGCTGGATGGGCATAGTGGCCAGGAAGGGAATTCCTCAAGGTTGCTGCTCTGCTCAACATGGACCTGGCTGTGTTTTCCTGGCTGTCTTCTGACAGCAGGATTAGTGAAAGAGGGAAGTGTTGTGGGGTGGGAGGTGGGTTTGGGGAGGTTGCTTCAGGCCCTGAGGAGCCCTGCCCATTACTTTGCTCAGCAGTCCCTCAGCACCTCTGGCTCCTAGGCCTCAGCTTGGACACGGGTCTCAGTCTCTGGGTGTTGGTGTCACGGTGGGAATTGCTTTCTAGGTAGATGTTGTGCGCCATTTAGGTGCTGATCAGACTCTCTTGTCTTCACTTAGTAGATTCTAGTAGCATATCTCAAGTTGTCTCAACTACCAATATACCTCCAGATGGTTTGAAGAGGGCTCAGCTCAAGAGCATCCCTCTCTCCTAGCTTCATTCCAAGGAGGTCTCTTCCCTGGTATAGCACAGCTGCTGTGGGTGATGCGGGCTATCTGTAGCTTAGTGGGGCAGTGGTGGATTGGTCCTGCAGTAGGGTAGACCAGTGTGTGGCAGACTTGTCTTTTAGATGATTCTAGATCCTGCGAAGTTGACAATCAGTATTAACAGTCACACCGGGGATGTGCACCTCTTGGGGAGCCCGACCTTAAAGGTGTACCTTTGAACTACAGCTTCTTTCATGCTGCTGTGAAACGACAAGCTGCCCTGCCCCCATTCAGTCTCTGCCAGCCCAGCCTCAGCAAACAGCGGAGCAATGAGCATTCTGGCTAAGTCCCCGCTTTTGCACTATTGACTATCGAATGCTTGGGTGTTACTGACATGTTTGGATCAATGGTTAGACAGCATGCCTGCAGTCCCAGCTAACCAAGTCAATAGCCAGTGGTCTAGCAGAGTGGGTGCCAGACTCCCAAGAGGTCTGCTGGCAACAGGAGCCCTGCACTAGGCTGCTACCACATTATTCTTGTGATGGGTGGACAGGGAGAGCAGCACAGGCTGAAGGGTGCACTAGAGTCAGGGACTTCAGCCTCATCTGGGTTTCAGACTCACTGGTGTCCCTAAGCTCATTCACACACTGGGTTGACTTTCTCACCTGTAGAGCAACAAGGTTGGACTGAGTCCATGATGGTTATGTAACTTCTACCTTGCTGTCACTCTATCCCAGAAGCCTTTGGGTTACCTAGCTGTGTTCATCATAGCCGCAGCAGTCTCATTATGGTCTCAGAGAGGCTGTGTGACAGATGGATACTCACCCCCAGGGAGGCAAGACCTACATCCATCCCCGGGATCGTCCAATCCCAAAACCTTCTTTTAACCTACTCCCTCGTGTGTGCCTGGAGGTGTGCTGCTGCAAACCCTCAGTGTCCCTGTAACCTTCCTGGGACTGTGAAAGCAAAGCCCGGTGGCCTGAATGGCTGAGTCTGAAGATGTTCTGTCTCTTCTCGAGGTGGCAAGTCCAAGATCAAAGTGTTGGCAGGCTTGTTCCTGTGAACCTACTTGGGACTCTCCAGCTTCTGGCGTGAGCCACTAGCAGCCTCCCTCTTCTGCGCTCTTTCCTCTGTGCATGAATCTGTGTCTGAATTTCTTCATTTTGTAAGGACACCACCATATTGGATTAGGTACCAGCCAATTTCGCCATCACCTCATCTTAACGAATAACCTGGTCACCAGCCCTATCGCCCAATAAAGTCTCACACTGAGATGTATACAGAGTGTGGGGGTAGGACATATCTTACAGTAGCCCTTCAGCTTCCCATCTGAATACCTGGATGGCTGCTGGCATGGAGGAGAGCGAGAGGACCTGGTTGGCAGGATGCTTGTGACATTTCCTGAGGATGCTAGGACAGCTCCTACAGTTTTGGGTGGCTAAGTCCAGGCATGTGTGTTTCCCACAGGAGACCAAGACCTCTCTGGGATGGGCCAGCAGAGTGGAGGCCCATGCCTACCCCTGAGCATTTCACATGGTAAAACATGCAAAACATTCTTTCTGAATTTGAAAATCCCATTAAACTAGTTTGAAGCCTTAAAAAACAGGACCTACCTGATGGGCTTCGTGAGGAACAGTGAGCTAACGGATGGAAACTCTCTAGTCTGGCTGGGCTCACTGGCAGGCACTGCTATTATTAGCTCTGGCCTCTGAGGTGGCTCCAGACTCAGGCTCAGCTGGCTTGGCTGGGCTTGGATGCATAAGGCCCTTCCAATCTCCAAGGCCAGGCGAGGCATAGAGTCTACTCAACCAGGTTTGGCAGACTGACTGTGTTAAGGGGCTGGGCACAGGGTTGTTGTCCCAGCTCAGGATGCCTCTGTACCTTTGCACAGGTGGGAACCTTCCCTTCTTCTCAGTCTTCTCCCTTCCGACATAAAGCCCTTTCCACCCCCACCAGCCCAGCTGCCAGGCCTAGCAGCCTAGAGGCAGTTGGGGCTGGAGCCTCTAGCTCCGGTGATGGATGGAACCACGTCACCACCCACCAGAGAGTGGATTTTGTGTATGTTTGACATTTATTTACTGTCCGTATAAACACTAACACCTATGAAGCATGCTCGCCGTGTGATAGCTTGGCTGAGGCAGCTCTTAAGTACATAAATTATGTGCACCTCGGTAATGAACGGTTTGACAGGCGGGAAGTTTTATTTACCACTGGCTGGAGTTTTCCCGTGAAGCCCGGGCACCAGCAGGCTCGGATTTGTGCACAGCCGTAGACCTGCCCTATTCAGACTCCAATTCACTTTTTTTTTTCTTCTTAAAGAATTTCTGCCCTGTCTTCTCTTTTTATTTCCCCCTCTTAAAGGTTTGACACAAAGCCTATGTGTAACTTCCCTGCCTGGAGCAAAGCTGGGGGAGGAGGTGGCCCATCTGGCGGCTGGCTCTTCTGACGGGTGTGGGCTGGAACAATATGTGGTTTGACAAATTTCAAGGCAGGCTTATGAAAAACTAACAGCAGCTCTGCAGCAGACGCCGTGAGTGTCTGTCCACCTGTAGGGGGCAGGGGTGCCAGGCTGCATGAGTCAGGGTGCCCGGCGGGGGATTAGGAGGCCCATGTATATCACCTCCCATCCAACATGTGTTGACATACCGGAGGACCTGCTCCTGAGACCTGTCTCCCAGAGTGGGCACCTACCCACACCAGGTGTCTTTTGCTTGGCTCTGGAGGGATGTGCCTTCTGGCACTTGCCTATTTGCTGTGTCAGCCCCCAAGGGCCTGGGGGCTGTTATCAGTCTTCTTATTCTAGAAAAGGATGCAGCATGCTGCTCGCTTGGCTAGACTCTGTCATCAGAGCTCTCCCTGTGCCCAGCTATGACAGGAGGGCATATGAATGAGGAGTTCAGCCTCCAGGGACTTCCTGTGGATAGTGTCAGGCTGACACATGCTGTTAGGCCCCTAAACTACTTCCTTCTCTTTCTATGCCTTGGTTTCCCCGCCTGAAAGTAAAAGTAGTGCCAGCACCTTCTCTAGAGATTCAGGAAGGAGGAAGCATGCATTGCTCTTGGGAGCAGAGCAAGCCATGACCTGGACTATCTATTCCCGCTTCCCCAGATGTGAGGCCATAGCCCATGGTGTGACTTCCTCTCTGGGACCCCCTAATCCCTGTGTTGAAGATGCTGGGGCTCTGTCTCTATGAGGTAGTATCGGCCATCTTGACCTTTCTGGATAAATGGTTCCTACTTTGAAGACTAGGAGGTACAGGCAACTAGGCCAAGCCCACCCATTCCTCATAGATGGGGTATGTGTGGTCTCACCAGATGTACCAGCCTCTCTCACATCCTTAACTAGGATATAAAGCATCCAGAGAGAGAATGGCACACACAGGAGTCAGTCTCTATGGAGTATCCCTGTATCACTCCACATTGCTATGCTTCAGAAGCTGGACCATGGCCACAGTTTGGCCCCGCCCCTTTGAAATGGTCAACTCTCCAACTCTGGGCTGCTCTTTCTGATACTTGTTTTCTGTGTGACCCAGTGATGTTTATTGTAGCTCCTGAAGCTCTACTATATTATCAAGCCAACGGGGTTGAGGTCTTCTGGTCTCAGGAGGGGTGTAAGAGATGGTGGGTTTATATAGCCTAGGGCAGCTAGTATATGACCAAGGGCATCAGGAACATAGCTAGGCTTGGGGACATTCCAGGAGAAGAGAGACACTTGGTTGGAGAGGCCTGGAGTACAAGGCAGGTGGGAGTCATGGGGACACCCTGGCAGGAGGGACAGCATGAACAAAGTCTCTGTCCCTAATATGATCTTGTCACTTGGCAGTTTGTTGGCTTTCAGACAAAGTGGGGGTGCCGAGGGGTTTGTTGGCTCCCTTTGAGGCTCAGTAGACACAGTTACTAAGTTCAGAACAGTAAGTAGAAGAGTTGGTGCCAGCCACTCTGATGCCCAGCTCTGCTCTGAGCTGTTGGGACAGCCACTTAGAGCCCTCCCTGGAACAGGGCCACGTGCCGCCAGCTTTATTAAATTCGTATTTCCACCTTCATCCCTCACAAATATCTGTATTTACAATCAAGCTCAGCAGTATTTATTTTCTAAAGTAGTTCTGTTTAAACAAGGGGTTTCTCTCTTAAATTCATCCACTCCAATTTCCTGTGGACCCTAGCCCTCCTCGAAGCTGACATTAATCATTTGCACGACTGCAGATCCTGTGGCTGCGCAGGGCCTCCGGCAGGCGGCATCTGTGGCGCCAGGGGCCATGCTGTGGCTTCACTTGACTCTTCCAGTTAAAGCGGGGAGCACTGGACTCTTGATCCTAGAAAAGTGACCAGAGTACCAGGTGGCATAGAAAGCAGGACCAGCTCAGCAGCTCCCAGCTTTCATTCTGACTTTGCCATGCCAGCTCTGTGATTTTGGCCAGCTCCTCATCTGGAGTCTAGCCTCCAGTTGGCTCTCTGTAGCTGAAGACAGCCTTACTGTAGATGCTGTGCCCTGCTTTGTGCATACACAAAACTAGATTGCTACCGGCTCCTGCTGCAGGGCCTTGACCTAGCTAGCTGATATGCCTGATCCACTGAGGTGGTACATGGAAGGCCACTTCTGCTGTTATTGCTGCTGTGGACTTGGTGCCATTCAGCTACAGGCAGGGAAGACATCTAGCTCAAGGGTAGCAAGTGCCCAGCAGGGTCTTCTCCATCCCTGATTCCTGCTGAATGAGGAGGGGCTTCTCTGGGCCAAGGGCACTCTGTCTACCACAGCTGATGCTAATGGCTGGGCTCTCTCTGTACTCTGCAGTGGTCTCTGACAACAGCCAGAAGGAATTCTATTGGTATCCAGGAAAGATGAACTGGATGAGGGCCAGAGAAGAGGCAGAACTTTGGCTGTGGAAATAAATCGACTGGTCAGCACTGGGTTTCCATGGCAGAGATGATGGTGCTGATGCTGGGAGCCATCACAACACTGGGAAAGGTGACTGAGGGTTTACTGCGTGTTAGGTGCTGAATGAGCCCTGAGCACATACCATTTCACCCTTCCTCCTCAGTAGCATTGCTAGGGCATCATGGCTAACCACATAAGGACGTGTAGTCTGAGAGTGATTAGCTAGAGGCTGGTCAGCTGGGGAGTGAGAGGCAGGTTTTGAGCAGCCTAACCTTGGACCTGGGTCACGACTGTTGGGTCTGCTCTTGTGTGATGCACATTGACATGAGCTGGGGAGGTAAATACTTGGTAAGGAACCAGCTTCAGCTGGTTCAGACCTCTGGTCGGATGTCTGGAGAGGACGGAGCTGAGGGTTGCTTGTCTATCTCTGGTCAGAGAAAAGAAAGCCCAGCCCCTCATCAGAACCAATCCGTCATCTCTAAAGGAAGAGATCATTTTGGACGGAAACTGAGGATGTCCTTTTCTGAACACATGATTGGGATTCTGAGAGTCTCCATGTCTAGCAGACATGCTAAAAACAACTCTTTTAAGCCAGCCAATGTCTTGGGCTATAGCCACCCCCAGCCAGTGACTTGGGATATATTCACCCCAAGATCAGACCGCTTGTCTTCAGCAGCAGTACTCCCTCAGCCCAGCCTAGCAAAATGAGCGTCTAAAGGCCAGAGGCATCCACACTTGCCCAGTTACCTCAAGTACATCTTCCTTGGATTGTTTGCTTGGTGCAGGATTTACTGGGGCATTGAAGGCTTCACTGGGCTCCTGTCCTGGGCCTCTCTGCATTGTAGCTGTCTTTGTCACACTGTGATTCCCAAGCTCTTACCTGCCTAAACACGCATCCATCTTCCATCCCCAAGCCGCCGTGAGCTCCCTCATCTGTTCAGTTACCTCTCTATTGATGGGTGCAGGCACATTTAGGTGGGCCCAGAGCTTTGCAACAAAAACACAGCTGCAATTAACATTCTTTCTGAGCGTTTCTGTGTGTTTTCTTGGGGACAACAGCTCAACTGGGGATAACCACTTCCCTTCTTTGAACCATGGCTTCCCCTTGGGGAGGTGCAGGAAAGCCCAGACTGGATCAGTACCTGATATTCAGTGACAAAGTCAGTCACATGCCTCATGCCATGTTTTTCTGAGCAAAGGTGAGGTGAAGAATGTTGCTTGGTCCCTAGAGGGCTCCGCCAGCTCTGCTCAAACACAACAGAAGAGACACAGGGGTGGGTAAGCATCTCAGACACTTCACAGGATCCATCCTCCAGGCTGCTCAGTACTGGGGACAGGGCAGTGGGATCCAGCAGTGACAGCAAATGGGGAGAAGTCAGGAGAGCAGGGCAGAGAATTGAGGGAGCAGCCAAAGCAGGGGAGGACTCTTCCCCTCCCATCTACCATAAAGATGTAAGTACCAGAGGCACAGTCCTGGCTGGAGAATGCTGTGAACTGAAGTCTCTGCAGGAGAGAAGCGTCACTCTCTGTGACTAAAGGATGGCCAAAGATCAAGATGGGAAAAGAACAGACACTTCTGCCGCAGAGATCTGTCATCTCAGTAATCTCCGGGCAAGGGGCTAGATGTGGAGGTTCTCTTGTGTGGCCCCAGGGCTCCTTCATCCCCTGATGGCAAAAGACACCTTTCAGAGTAACATTGGGTGGATATGGCCACGCCCAAAACTGAAGTGGAAACTTAAGGGTTCTTTGGAAAGTTGGTTGGATTTTGCTGGGGCAAACAGGAGAAGGAAAGTTTCCTTAAAGTGGACACAAGTGTAACAGGCTAAGGCAGACTCCTGAAAGAATGTTACACTGAGACACAGGAGAGAGGATGTTCTGCTAAAGCAAGCCTGTGAAAGGACACGTGATGAAGGATTCTTTGCTAACAACACATGTGTATTGGTCCGCCTTACATTGCCTAGTTGAGCTGCATTTGTTGGTACTCCATAGAGAGAAACGCACCAAAAAAAAAAAAAAAAAAAAAAAACCAAAAAAAAACCCAACTTCTGGTGATGTGCTGCAGCTTCTTGCTGCTTCCATGGACTGGGGCTGATTGGCAGAGTGACATCAGCTGAGACAGACGCACACACGTGCTGAGGTAAGAGCTGTAGAAAACGCTTGATGTTTGGAGGGTATAAATAGGACTCAACAGACAGTGATGGGAGCTGAGCTTGGCAGTCTAAGGAGAGACCCGGCTTCTGTTCACAACAAGAGAGTGAGCCCTGTACTTCCTGGCTCCAACTCGGGAACCCAAGGAGTCCTGCAAGTCTCAGGTGCTCCCTGGTCACCAAGGTTCTGTACCCAATTCACTCAACATAGATATCACATGGCTTATTTGTGGGCATCTGAATGTTTTATTGGAACCATCTTTGTCATCAGCCAGGCAGAGTGTCCCTTAAGCATGGCTCTGAATGTTTCCAGAAGAGCCCTGATCATAGATAGGGTAGGGGTGGGGAGGAGAGAGGTGCACAGGTCTCAGTGCAGGGTATCCTATCTGCCCTGACCACCACATCCCTCCCTCCACCCCCCCCCCCCCAGAACACCATGGGATAATGGGCAGGGATTAGACTTGAGTGACAGGCCTGCCAGTATCTGGGTGGATTCTTGATGAAGCTGCCCTGAGCCTGATAGGGATTGGTAGGGTCTGAGGTGCAGTGGAAGCTGGGTATCTGTAATCATGGAGTAGCCCAGACTGGCTCAGTCTTAGGATACCCTTGGCCATTGAGTACTCTGAGACTCTTGTACCTTCATCTTATTTCCATTGCCAAAGTCCCGCTGCTGGAAGCTGTCAGGTAAGAGATCTGATCCTAAGAACCCCCAAGGGAGTGGATGCCTTCCACCCAATCCCGCTGCCCCTGTGTCTTTTGGAAGCCCTCTAGACAGGTGGGGTGGCTCTCACTATGCAGATAAGGAAATTGTAGCCATCACTGGACTAGTGGCTGATGCCTCCAGAGACAGAGACTTTTAGATCCCCTTCCAGAAGGTACCAGGAGGTAGACAGAACTTGGTTTTTCTCATACTTTGCATGTTGGGATCTGCTGCTTTTCTAGGATCCAGGCTCCTTGGCCCCTTGATACCCTGTAGAGGCTGGAGCACTATCATCAATACCCTTTAAGGGAGGGGCTGTGATGATGCCCAGGAGGCGCCTCCAGAAGCCAGCATACTGTAAGGTGGGCGTGGCTTCCAAGTTGTGGAGGGGCCCTTGTAGTTTGTCATCAGCTGATAACCTTCAATGTCAGCCCATCAACCCCCAATGAGTCAGGGAGCTCCATAGACATTGAACTTGAGTCTGTGAGGGAGAAGCTGGCAGCCTGGAGTGAGACACTGTCTTCGAGAACATCACCTCATGTGTATACTCAGTAACAGCAAGAGTGTTCTGTCATCCTGCCCCAGTTCCAAGATAATTTTAGCCCTGGCTATCACCCAACCCAGATTGTAAAATTGGGGTCCCATGCAACCCAGAACAGCTATAGATCCAGCACAACACAAAATTGTAAACTTACTTAAAAGTTTATACAGCTCTTGAGTGCAAACTTTATACATGGATACTTTGCAGGTGAGTTGGGGATTTCAGCCACTATGTGGTAGGCTAACTTATTGCAGTCAATGGTAGGAGCTGGCTGACATGGATATCAACTGCCATAACTGTGAGGGAAGGCCTTGGGGATGGAAGGCATATAGTTTTGGGGGCTAGAAGCTACAGGCTAGAGGTCAGGATGTCGGATAGGGATGCTCAGGGTTAAGGCAGGCTCAAAAGTGAAGAAAGAATATCATCCATTTTCAAGATACTTAGAGCAATGCTGGGAGTCAGGACAATAGTGAGAGATGAGTCTGCAGGGGTAAGCAGAGGCAGGACCTCAGGGCCCCAGGTGCCTCTGTCCTGAGAGCAGTGAAGAGCCATAGTTGACTTGAATATTCTGGGATATGTTTGGGCCTGAAGCCTGGGTACTTCCCTCAGGCAGTTAGAGTGGAGAATGAAAGAGAAGGAGAGAATTGGGGGCCAGAGAGAGAAGTCAGAAGAAATGGGGAGCTTACCTTGAGAGCATATTCTCCAGAGTCCCTGGAGAGTGTCCATGGTAAACTGAGGGACAGTGATAGGGTTAGGGATGGAAGGAGCAGAGACTGTGATAGAGGCCTGTTGTGGTGAGTGTCAGCCCTAGGTGTCTGCATGTCCCCTGCCTAGGGTAAACTGAGCTTTATCAAAGGAAGGGACTGCCTCAGAGACCAGGGAAGAGGGAACCCAGTCCCAGTGAAAGATCTCTCAGGTGACACAAGTGGCTTTCTGGCTTGCAGAGATATTCACAAACCCCAGAAAGCTCCTTGTAGACAAAGGAGCTTTTAGAGACTTCCTAAAAGAATAATCTTTTTTTACTCATTTTTCACATATATGAATGATTTGCCCAGATTTATGCCTGTGTACCTCGTGGATGCCCAGTGTTCACAGAGGCCAAAAGAAAGCTCCGGGTTCACTGAGCCTCTACGTGCATGCTGGGAATCAAACCCTGACCCTCTAAGAGAACAGCCAGTGCTCTTTACTGCTGAGCCATCTCCAGCCCCCTTTAGACCATTTTATACTCCAATGAACATGAACTAAAGTGGGTGGGTGGCCTGCCCAGCTAGCCAGTGGCCCAGAAGGGCTGCTTGGAGGCTAAGGGCACATTGCTCTTGTGTCCTTGTGAGAGGAAAAGATCTCTAGGCTCATTCTCCATCTTGTCCCACCCCCACCTCAAGCAGAGGAGCTGGAAGTTCTCTTGCTGCTTGGAAAGCTCCAGACCACACGAGAAACCAATTTTTGCTTCCACTTATGTAAAATAAAATAAAATAAAATAACCCCAAAGTATTTGAAGTTCTGCCTGCCTTGGCTGCCTTCCCTTGGGAGTGGGGCCGGAACGGCCCTAGGATCTGATAGAGGAGGCTGGTCTGCGATGCCCACCCTCCCCAGGGCTGGGGAAGTCTGGCCACTGGTGCTCTGCACTGTCAGCTTCCTCCCAACCCAGTTCTGCCCGTGTCAACTCAGGTCTGTAGCCTGGAAAATTCAGGCTTTCAAACACAAACTCTTCACTCTCAGGATCCTAGACAACAGAAATGCAGACATACAACCCCAAGGAAGGTGCTTGTCATTTAGAAGGTCGTCTATGATAGACCAGTAAAGGACTCTGAAAAAGAGACCAGGCAGCTACCTCTGCCCAGTTATCCACTCCCTGCATTCAGGGTGTTCAGGTGAGGAAGCCTTGGGGGCCCACTCCCAACCTCTGGTCGAGACTCCTTTAAGGAGTATGTTGCTTGCTTTGGTTCCCGGTTCTGTTCCCCAGGAGGGACCCTCTGAGTGGACTCAGTGGTCTTGGTGGGCCTGGCCTTTGTTTTCGGTGAGGATAGGGTACAAGGGGACGGTGGCCCTGTCAGAGGCCAGCCTACTGGAGAGGTAAAGCTGGCTTGTCCTAGGCCCTGACCACACAGGAAGTCGGTCTCGGAGCTGGCAGCTGTGGCCACATGCTTCTTGAGATTATTTTCACATTTCTGCCTTTTGTCTCTGCTTTCTACCTGAGGCTTGCCTTTCCTGATCGCCCATCTTGGTCCCTCACATGAGATGACCTGAACTGTATCACAACCCCCCCACCCCCACTCCTGTTCTCAGATTGAAGTTCTAAGCACCAGTACCTGAGACTCCTGTAGGTAGGGTCTTTTAAGAGGTGACTAAGAGTCCCAAACTATGGAGGCCCCAGGAAGTTCTCTCTGTGTCTTTGTGTCTCTCTGTCTCTTTGTCTCTGTCTGTCTGTCTGTCTGTCTGTCTTTCTCTCTCTCCCCTGTTTCTATCCCCCTCCTCTCCCTCCATCTCTCTCTGTCTGTCTCTCCTTTCTCTTTCTCCCTCCCTCCTCCTCCTCCTCCTCCTCCTCCTCCTCTTCCTCCTTCTTCTTCTCTCTCTCTCTCTCTCTCTCTCTCTCTCTCTCTCTCTCTCCTCCTCCTCCTCTCTCCCTCTTCTCCCTCTGTACTCTATTTCTCTCTTCCTCCCTTTCTCTGTCTTCTTTCTTCCTCATCTTTTCTGGTTTTGCTTCTCTCTCTTCTAACCCTCTTTCTTGTTTCTCTCCCATCTTTTCTTTCCCTTCTGTCTTCTACTTCTCTCCTTCCTCTTTCCCACTTCCCCTTTTCTCTTTCTCTTCCCTCTCTACTTCTTGCCCCATCTCTCCCCTCCTCTTCTCTCCTCTCACCTCTACACTCACTTTTTAGTGAGGGCCACTTTTCTTTTACTTTCTCTCTTTCTTTTCTTTTTTTGAGACAGAGTTTTTTGTGTAGCCCTGGCTGTCCTGAAACTCGCTCTGTAGACCAGGCTGGCCTCAAACTCTGAGATCCACCTGCCTCTGCCTCCTGAGTGCTGAGATTAAAGGAGTGTGCCACCACCTCCCAGCATGTCCACAACAACTCTTATAAAGGAAAACATCTGGGGCTGGCTTACAGTTTAGCGGTTCAGTTCATGATCATCAAGGTGGGAAGCATGGTGGCATGCAGGCAGACATGGTGCTAGAGGAGCAGCTTTGAGTTCTACATCTGGATGAGCAGGCAGCAGGAAGATACTGGGACTGGCTCAGGTCTCCCAGTGACCCACTTTCTTTGAGAAGGCCACAACTATCTCTCCTAATCTCTCTCTAGTAGTGCCTCTCTGTAATGACCAAACATTCAAATCTATGAGTCTATGGTGGCCATTCCTATTCAAACCACCACAACCAGAGATTCACCTGCCTCTGCCTCCCAAGTGCTGAGATTAAAGGCCAGGGTCTGGGCATGGAGGGCAGAGGACTCTGTAAGGCTCCATCCTAGCCTCCCTTTCCCTTCTCAGTCATGCAAGGAAGTCGAGCTTTGTTCTACAGAAGCAAACCCCATCATACACTGTTGTACCTGCTCTCTCCATGAGGCTGTTAGCCTTCTAAGAAGGGTATGATCCTGGATTTAAGGGGGTGCTGGTGGGTTCCAGAAGTCATCCCTACAGACTCTGCTCTGACCCAGGGATAGAAGGAGTCCTTCCTCTAATCTTTTCTCCTCCAGGATTCTGTCTTGTGCCAATGCTTGGCCAGAGTTCCCTGAGGTAGGACCAAAGCCACGGTGTCACAGATGCCTTGAAGGTAGTATTGGAGCCTCTGAGTCAGCCCCAGGCAGGCTTCCTGGAGAAGGTGGTGGATGAGCTCTGGCAGGAAGTCAGAGATGGAAAAAGCTCCCAGAAGGAAGGAGCTCAGGAAGGGGCTTGCTGGCTAGATCCTTTGCTTCTGGGTAGGTAGTATATCCCATTCAGAGCCGAAAGCCCTCCCTCCATGGCTTCTTAGAATGTGAGTACCAGCTCCAAGTTGCCCACCTATAGTTCCCTTGCCCTCTCTCTTCACTGGGCCTGGAGCCTGCACACCAAGGCACTGTGTTGAGCTTTACCCTCTTGTCTCCCTGGACACTGGGTTCTCATATCCCTAACCCAGCAGGCAGTGCTCATGAGTCCAGCCAGTTCTAATTCCTCTCTCCTGTGGCCCCCACCTGCAGAACGGAGATACACCCCCCACTCCTTGGCCTCCCCAAGGCTGCGGAAACAGCCCATTACACCCGGTGCCGATAATGGCCCCACAATTAAATTAAGAGAGTTCACGGGAAGCCCAGGCATGAAATCTGTTTCCGTAAAAGTCCAAATTTGGGACAGTGGTATGGAATGGAGTGGGGAGGGGCAGAGAGTCCACAATAATAATAATAATAGTGTGTGTGTGTGTGTGTGTGTGTGTGTGTGTGTGTGTGTATCTCCCCACCTCCTGCATTTGTTTCCAATTCCCCATCCAGAACCATGGCTCCCTCCTGACTCGCCCAAGGACCTTGGGCTGAGGGCCAGACACTGCATTGTAATTCTCTCTCATTAATGGGTAATTTCCCTTCATGTGAAGGGAGGTAGAAGGACCCCTTTGGAGGAGACAGGCTGCACATGACCCTGGGCCTAGCATCTCTCTGGTCAGATGGGCACAGACTACCTACTGCCAGTAGTAGCAGCCATTGGCACCTCCTTAGGGCCTCACCAGACTGGTAACAGATCCCCTCACAGAAAGGGAAACTGAGGTCTGGGCCAGTTGAAACTCATTCTAAAACCCATCAACTGATGGGTTTTCTGCAGTGGGTCCAGGAAAGGGACTCAGTAGATAGCAGATTATTAAATTACTGGTTATTCTAATGGTGTGGGAGGACAGGGCAGGACAGGACAGGGCAGGGCAGGACAGGGCAGGACAGGACAGGGCTGGCTCAGCTGGCCTTGGTGGGAATCTCAACACATCTCAAGGGGTTTGTGGGCATCTGGCCTCTGGGGCAGTTCTGCATTTCAGGAGATAGGATTTTATGCACTTCTTCAGCTCTTCTTAATCTTCCTTCAATGTTGACTATAAGCAATGGCCTGCAAAAAGTGTCCAGGGAATGATCACCGTAGCTCTAGCCACTGTCCCCAAATGGGTGTCAGCATGAGGTAAAAGGACCCCGTCCAGCTCTGGGGAAACAGTCCCTCTCACTGGAAACAGACCCAACTGAGGAAAGGATGCTCTACATTAGAGGCGTAGAAGGATTGAGAGATCCTGCTTGTCCCTGTATAGTGTCATGCTCCTGGGCCTTTCCCATGGCCCCAGGAGAACTGTCTGCCTGTGTAGCAGATGGGACCTCCAACTTGGGGTAGATGGGATTTTCAAGTGAAGTAGATATTGCTACCCTCTGTGCAGAATACCTACGGTTTCATTGTCTCTTAGACCCACATAGGTCTCTGGTACCCGGTCCCCTGGCAGCTACAGTCAAAGCTAGGGCTAGCTCAACTCAGGTCTGTCATTAGGTATTAGAATGGGATTGAGAAGCAACGGGCCTTGAAATCCCAGTGAGAGATCCTAGGCAGAATCCCTTTGAGCATCATTGGACAGGTGGGACCTCAGGTACTCAGGGACCAGCCAGGATGCCCCACAGAAGCAACTGAGAAAGCCTAGCCAGGCGCCCATCTAGAGCAGATTCCAAGCCCTTGTCCTGGGGGGATGTGGCTGTGGTGTGACTAAAGGGCACAATGTGAGGCTAATAGAAAGCAAACAGGCCTCTGCGCTGGGAAGAGCCTAGACTGCACAGTATTTTCTCAGGAGCTCTGTGCTGGCGGGAGCGCTCAGAGTGGCCTGGGCTGTCAATCACGGCCCGGTTGTTTGTCTAACCTCGCCAAGTGTGTTTTTTCTTTATTAGCAGAACACAGATAGGGAAGCAGATCTGTCCTCAGATGCAAGGCTGCAGGAATTTGTCCTAGCAGCAGAACAGGGAGGAAGGTGGGGAGGGACCTGTCCTCTCCAGCAAGATTGTTCTGAGCTCCCAGCTATGCCAGACTAGGGCTGAGTCTACCACAGGATATTCTCTCTGGATGCTTGAAGCTCCCCCCTCCCCCGGGGCAGCAATTATGACCATTTTGCACGTGTGGTGCTGAGGCTGGTGGGGGTCTGGCCCACCCAGAACCACACTGTCAGAGAGTCGGGGCCTGGAGGGTCTTAACCAAATTTCACCCCCCGTCCTAGTGCCTCTAACTTGATCTGAGCCTGCGCAGCTTCCTTGCTTACTGTAGTTACCTCCTGAAGCACGACTGTGCCTTCAGATTCTCCTCTTTTGAGGTTGATTTGTAGGTCAGCAAGTATTTTATAGAAAGGATCAGATAATGCACATTGGATCTTGCAGGTCACTTGGTTGTAATTTCTGAAGTGTGTGTGTGTGTGTGTGTGTTGGAGATGGAAGCCACTGGTAGACAAGCAGCACCACCGAGTCACAGTGCTGTTTAATTTCTCTTGTAGTGAGAAAATATCTATAGGTGCTATAGAAGGGGGAATGGCTGAGAATCTATACAATTTTATTTACAAAATAAAGGTCAGCTCCCACTTGCCAGTCCTGTGCTATGTTGAACAAGAACTCCTTAGGCCTCTGACTTGATCCGGGCAGCTCTAATGCTTTAGTGTAGACTAGGTGGCTTAAACAGTAGACATGCATATCTCAGTATCTACTGGCTAGCAGTCCAGATCATTAGCAGATCCAAGGGTTGGTCTACCAGGGTTTAGACAGCCTGCCTTTCACTGTGTATCCATATGACCAAGAGCAGAGGAGAAATAGGATTTTAGTTTCTCTCTCCTTTTAATAAATTTGTGTGTGTGTGTGCACATGTGCATGCTTAGGTCCACATGCTATGGCATGCATGTGAAGATCAGGTGGTAACTAATGGGATTCTCTCCATGTGGGTCTCAGGGATCAAACTCAGGTCATCAAGCAAGCACCCTTACCCACCAAGCCACTCTCCAGCCCTCAGTATCCTTTCTTAAAGAAATACTGAGATGCTCAATATTGATTGCCAATATGACAGGATCTAAACTCTCCTAGGAGACAAGATCCTGGGCATGTCTGGGATTGATTTTCTACATTATTTTAACTGAAGTGAGAAGACCTACCCTGAGTGGGAAGCACTATTTTGTAGGCTGGAGCCCTGTGTGGGCAGCACCGTTAAGTAGGCTGGAGCCCAGAGTGGGTGGCACCATTAAGTAGGCTGAAGCCCTGAGTGGGCAGCACTATTTTGTAGGCTGGAGCCCTGAGTGGGCAGCACCATGAAGTAGGCTGGAGCCCAGACTGAATAAAAAGGAAAAAGTGAGCTGAACTTTCCGGGTTTGCTGGCTGAAGATGTAACGTGACCGGCAGCCTTATGCTCCCACCTCCATGCTTTCCCTGCCATGATTGACTGCACCCTCAAATTATGAACCAAAATAAATCCTCCTTCCTCAAGTTGCTTGGTCAGGTACTTTGTTACAGTGGTGAGAAAACTAATAATTAGGCTCTCTTGGACTAATTATCCTGAAAGGTCTTACATGGGGATGGGTGGTCCACATTCAGTCCCTAAGATCAAAGCGACATAGAGCAGTGGGGAGCCATGCCTGCTAAGCTCATCTTGGCCTGCATCCAGCCAGTCATCCTCTGCACTTGTGAGTAGGCTGAGAAGATAGAAGATTCCCTGATACCCAAGTCTGCTCAGACAAGACCAAACTACCAAACTGGCCATTGCATGTGAGCAATGCAGAATGCTACCGTGGCTCTGGGGTGGTCTGTTACACAGCAGTGGCTCACTGGTACCTTTTCTGCATCACCTGCATCCCGTGGCCAGAGTTGTTATCCTGAGCCAGCCTTATTATATTGTGTGTGTGTGTGTGTGTGTGTGTGTGTGTGTGTGGTTTTTTTTTTTTTAAGAGAATAATGTAAGGGAAAATCAGTATTCCATATAGACATAATCTTACTGAAATTATTTTTGATCCAAGACTTGCTGAATCTCCAAAGTGGGGTCTATGAATATAGAGGGTGAACTGTAATATGCTTATACAATGCCTCATGCATAATTATATACATAGTTTACGTTGAACTCACATAATGTAACTAACTCATTTCTAGTGTGTATTTCTTCTTTTTCAAAGATTTACTTATTTATTTTATTTATATGAGTACACTGTCACTGTCTTCAGACACACCAAAAGAGGGCATCAGATACCATTACGGATGGTTGTGAGCCACCATGTGGTTGCTGGGAATTGAACTCAGGACCTCTGGAAGAGCAGTTGGTGCTCTTAACTGCTAAGCCAGCTCTCCAGCCCTCTAGTCTGTATTTCAATGATACATCCCTTACCCAATTAATTTTCAAGTTGATACATAACTGTTTTAGCTTTCTGGGATCTTTTGTCATATTTGCAGTGCCACATGGTCTTGACCACTGTCAAGTTCCAGGAAGTTCACCTACTCTAGCTGACACTCTAGTACGCATTAACTCCTCCTCTCCCTTCCCTATTCCTCCCCCCACCCCCATCCAGCACCCAGAGACTGCTCACCAAGCTTTTATATCTACAAATTTACCACTTCCAGATAGTCCACAAATGGACATCATGGGTTTCCCTTTGTGTCTGGCCCGTCTCTCAGAGTGTGCCATTTTTGAAGTTCACCCATGTACCAGCATGGCCACCCATGCCCATTTAAGGTTGAACAATTTCCCTTCTCACAGAGGGAGCCATTTCTTATCCGCCTAATGCATATTCACTAACAGCCCCACCCACCCACCCCCCAGTTGGGCAGTCGAACTTCCTGTCAAGACAGAGGAGATACTGGTGCTCAGAGAAGATGCATGTGTATATGCATCAGGGTGAATCTATCCACTCTTCTGCTCATCGACTCCAGGGCTGGTCTCACCTTTCAACTATTTAACTACCGCAGTGACTATTAACATGTAAGTATCACTCGGAGCACTCTCTTAGTTCTTTGGGATTTTCTGGGACACAGTTAATTCTCCAGTCGAGTTTCTGAAGAGTCTCTAAGCTGTCTCCCACAGTGGGTGCACCACTTATGTTACCGTATTAACGTACAAAGGCTCTACCTTCTCCATCAGTGCTACCTACATCTAGGGCGGGTCCCCGTCCCTCAGTTCATCCTCTCTGGAAACCCTCTCCAGATGTACCCAGAGCTGTGCCTCTCCATGTCTGCTGTGAGAACCTCTGAGCACCCGTGTGGAGGTGTAGGCCACCACATCTTGCGTCTTCTCACTTCCTTCAGCATATAAAGTCTTCAACCTGAAGTCCAGACTAGCTCTTTATTGTTCTATTGATCACGCTTTGGTATCAAACCCATTGCCATGTCTAAGGTCATAGATAGTCACACTCATGGTTTATTCTGAGGGCATTAGAATTTCAGCTGTTATACTCAAGTCATGAATCCAGTTTGCCTTAGTTATTTTTTTGTTGGTTGGGTTTTGTTTGCTGTTTGTTTTTTTGAGATAGCCCAGGCTGACCTCAATCTCCTGGTCCTTCCACCCATGCCTCCTAAGTATGGGACTGCAGGTGTGTCACTACCTGCCTGTCTTAAGGTTTTGTGTTTTGTTTTCGGTGCTGGGACTTAAAACCTAGAGCCCTGTACAAGCTAGACCAGTGCTCTGCCATCCAAGGTTCCATCCACAGCCTTGCTCTTTGGAAATAGGATCTCTTACTGGAACCAAATTCACCAATTAGCTAGGCCAGTGAGCTCTGCAGACCTGCTTGTCTCCACTTCTAATGTACCTGGGTTTCAGGTATGTGTCGCCATGCTTGGCTTTCACACAGGTGCTGGAGATCACACTAGGGCCTTGTACTGGCTTGTTGCGTGTGTCAACTTGACACAAGCTGAAGTTATCACAGAGAAAGGAGTTTCAGTTGAGAAAAGGCCTCCATGAGATCCAGTGGTAAGACATTTTCTCAATTAGTGATCAAGGAGGGAGGGCGGCCCCTTGTGAGTGGTACCATCTGTGGGCTGGTAGTCTTGGGCTCTACAAGAAAGCCAGCCAGCCCCTTGGATCCATTTTTAAAAAAGATTTATTTATTTTATGTATATGAGTACACTGTAGCTGTCTTCAGACACACCAGAAGAGGGCGTCAGATCCCATTACAGATGGGTGTGAGCCACCATGTGGTTGCTGGGACTTGAACTCAGAACCTCTGGAATAGCAGTCAGTGTTCTTAACTGCTGAGCCATCCCTCTAGCCCAGTTCCATTTTTTAATATTTATTTATTTGCTTTATATGTTTCTTTCCAAGACATGGCCCAGCACAGAACTAGAGGGGCCCCAAAGCCCCCACAAGGCCTCTGCTGTTGTTGCTGTTTCTTTCCTTTTAATATATGTGCAAGTTCCTGTTTGTGTGCACATGTATATTCATGGAGGTCAGAGGACATCCTAATGTCATCTTCAGGAGTGCTGTCTATCTCTACTTGTCAAGTAGGCTAGGCTGGCTGTCCAGAGAGCCCCAGGGATCCTTTCCTGCACTGGAATTCCAGGTGTCTGTCACCACAGCTTTCAACGTGTGAAATCTGGAGTTGGAACTTGCCCCTCAAGCTTGTGATATGAGCGCTTTCCCTACTGAGCCATCTCTCTGGTTCCTGCTGGTGCAGTTCTGGGCACCCCGGTGCTTGTCCCTGTCCTCATCATTCTCTGTCCCTCTCTCCAGCGTCCTGGACAGGACACGCTAGCTTTGTTCCTGTCTTGGGGAGTCACAGAAGTCTCATCTTGGCAAGCAGCCCTTCGCTTCTGCCATCCTATCAAATACTAGCACTTACTTAGCCTTCTAGCCAGCAGGGTCCTGACTCACTTCAGAGCCTCACTTGGGACACAGATACAGTCACAGACCTCAAGCAGAGCCAGTGTAGAAGTGACTCAAGAGAAGGAAAAAACAAAACAAAACAAAACAAAAAACCAAGAAACTCCTGGAAGATGTGAATCTGGTCAATCAATAGCCATGAAGCCTCCTATGGAATATACTGTGCTCGTGCAAAGTGAGGACTGACATGTTCCTGACTGACCGTCACAGACAAAGACCAACAAAGCCTGATGTACAAGTTCTAGGACATTCTCCATCCTTTGCATATACAGCTCCTGCCATGTTCTGCCAAGGACCTTTTAAGCTCGGCCTAAGAATGTGGTGACAGTTGGCACTGGAAGGCAGAGCTACTAGGATTTGTCATGTCTGCTATATTTTAGAACATGATAGTCAAGAGCCTTTATGTATTTGGTCAATAAAGGCCACTGAGACATGTCTGAATTTGGTGGCTTAGGCACCTCATACTTGGCTGGGTGTTGGCCACAAGTAATTCATTGGACAGAGTCTCATCTCAGAACACCTGGCTGGAAGGATGGAGCTCTGGAGTTCTAGTATCCCAGTGCACTGGGGGACAGGGTCTGAGGATAGCATCTTAGAGGAGCAGATTCTAAGAGGAGCAGTAAGTAAAAACCAAGGAAGCATAGACCAGTACTCTCAGCACATGGGAAGTTGAGGCAGGGGGATTGCAAGTTTGAAAGCATACTGGGCTACTTAATAAGATTCCATCTCTAAAAGTCCACAGTCTGCTGCAGCAGCATGCTGAGGCAGGTGTGGAACCCTTCATAGCAGTGGCAAGGCTAGAAAGCCCAGTAAGAGAGACACGTCATTGCGGCTTGGGATGGAGTTTCCCCACTGCTGCCTGCTGCAGCTCCACTGTCTGTGCATTTGTGTTCAGCCCTGGGAAGGGAGTGGGTAGGAGAGCTGGCTTCCAAAGCTGTCAGAGCAGAGGGTGAGAGACATCAGGGCTCAGTAATGGGGTTGCTCGGTGAGTAACCATGGGCAGAGCTCCACTCCCCAGACTCCTCCCCTAGATGTTGAACCCAGGGCTGAGTCAGTGCTAAGGACATGCCAGTGGGCCTGAGACAGCATGAGAGCCCAATATTGTATGCATGTTGGAGGTGCTGTGTATATGGTACATGTGCATGTTTGTGTGATACATGTTGTGTGCAGTACACATAACGAGTATATGTTAATGGTGTATGTGGTGGTTTGAATATGCTTGGCCCAGGAGTACAACTACTGGGAGGTGTGGCCTTGTTGGAGGAAGTTTGTCACTGTGGGAGTGGGTTTGAGTCCTTCCCTCTAGCTGCCTGGAAGACAGTTTTCTCCTGGTGGCCTTCAGAACAAGATGTAAAGTTCTCAGCTCCTCCAGCCCTGTGTCTGCCTGGGCACTGCCACCCTTCCCGCCATGATGATAGTGGACTAAACCTTAGAACCAGTAAGCCAGCCCCAATTAAATGTCCTTTGTAAGAGTTGCCTTGGTCATAGTGTCTGTTCACAGCGATGGAAACCTTCACTAAGACAGTGTGTGAGTATATATATGCTTACATGATATGTATGGTGTATGATTGTATGTATGTAATCTTGAGTGGTATGTACTTATGTGTTTGAGTGGTGTGTGTGTGTGTGTGTGTGTGTGTGTGTGTGTGTGTGGGAGAGAGAGAGAGAGAGAGAGAGATTCGACTTTTGTTATCTTCCTCTCTCTTAAGATTAACCCCCCAGCCTTACTTAGTTGCACAGCCATGAATCCTGGACCTCATCACCTTGAACTGTGTCTTCCTTCTGACCTTGGCTTCCACGCACAGGGAGCACACAGGTGGGAGTGTCATGGTGTCTGAGTCCCAGATGCCCCTTTGTCCAGAGTTGGGTAATGGGCAATGGGATGTGGGAGTGGGGGTAAGAAATTTGGACAAAGGCCCTACTGCCAGTCCTGCAGCTGATGCAGTAGCCCTTGTCCAGGCCACTCCAGTGGACAGGGCTCCCACAATCAGCTCTGGCTACTTCTAGGTCAGTAATAGAGGAGGTAACTTATTATGCAAAGGTGGCCTTGTTCCCATGGCTCTCCAGGACCCATGGTCCCTGCTGACCACACAAGGGACACGAGCAGCCTTGGATAGAGTTAGCATGCCCAGTTCTCATGCCTGTGAATTCTTTGTTTGAACAATGTTGCTCATGGGTGAGAGTTCCAGGAATTCTAGGTATCTGATGTTCTCATTGCACCTACTCTACAGATGTGTGGTGGGCCCTTGCATATGGGAACCTTCTGAAAGCCTCAGGAAAATGGGTGCCATTGTGCCCCCTTCATGCCCTATGGTGTCCATGTTTCACAGGTTCGATGTCTTTCATGCATTAAATTGCAGGCAGGGTTTTCATCAGCGTGCTTGCCTTAGCCATTGTCCTTACTTGGAACATTGTGCAGACATTTACATGAGCATAACCTGCCCCCACACATACACACAAATGCAAGACATACAAACTCACACACCCACATGCATAACAACACGCAGCACATGTGCATCACACAATACGTACTTCCCACAATACACAAAGCACACAATTTTCACACACATATGCATATTGCACATCATATGAACATATACATAATGCATATGCATACATATATATAATTTATACATATCATGTGTTTATATGACTTCATTAATGTACATGTACATATCCATATACACACGTGCCCTCTATACAACAGGCACAGAGGAGCACAGCATACACATAATACACATCTCTACACTCATGATACCCACTTACATATAAGTAAGAAATGGCCTTTTACACATGTGTACATACACATATTCATAGATGTACAATCTAGATGCATACATAACAGTCACACAGATGCAGTTGCACAAGCTGTGCATTCATAGACGTGCACATGGTATCCACACATATAATGCACTCGCCTGCACACTACATACACATGTATGGCACAGACACATATGAACATAATTTATTTCTGTCACCTTTATCTGCCCCACCCATCATCATGTGGCTCACCCATGTGAAGCCACCACCTTCATCTCCCAAGTTCTCCTGGACTGCCTAGGGTGAATTAATCGCCATCCAACAGAAAGAAACCGTGGATCTTTGGGAGAAATATGGCCCCTTCTCAGAGGAGTCAATGTTTGTGTGATGATCTCTGGTTCCAGATTTCCAAGGGCACGCATGGACTGGCAGAGACTGGCAGTGGATGGATTTGTTGCAAACAACCATTTTAGACTGGCCTGAGTGTTTGGGATATGAACCTCAACCCCACCCCAACATGTAGAGGGGAATGCTGGGGGGGTGGGGGTTGGAGGAATTGGAGGGAGGAGTTTGGAGCCAGAGGCTAGTGGAGATGCTCTGAGGCCATGGCCTCCACAGGAGGGGAGCAGCTGGAGGCAATCCTTGCTGGTATGGGGGTGCGGCTCCAGGAATTGGGAGGTTGTGTAAAGGTACCCCCTTTTTGGACCTGGTCCCCAGGAAAGCACTTTCAGCTTCGCCTTGGTCTCACTAACATGACTGCTGAAGGGAAATGGTCTTTTACAATAAATTGCTTCAATTTTCTCAAGATTAGAACAGCACCAGGCCACATGGGCTCAGTCGGGGGAGGGTCCCAGGTGTGGCCAATGCACAGGATGGCCTCCAGGAGAGACCAGCTCTCTGAATTCCAGTGAGATGGGAGAGATTCAGAGGGTCCGTAGCCTTGACCTAGCCCCCAGCCTGTGGGTATTCCTTTCTGAGTGTGGCTAGCCTTACCACAGAGGCTGGCTTCTGAGGCTGGCTTCTGAGGCATGTCACACCTGCTCATAGCCTCCCGCCTCCTAACAATGCATCACCCAACCCTTCCATGTGTGAAGGTCCGAGGAATGAAGGGATTACCTGGGAACCAGGGGCTCTCACCCCACCCACAGTATCCCAGAGATAGGGCTGGCAGGCAATGCCCAGTTTGGGAGCACACTCAGGTGCAGGGGAAGAGTGGGGGATAACTAGAAAGATGAGGGTCATGGGATATGAAACCCCAGCAAGGTGATGCTGGGCAGTTCTGCAAAGAGAGTGACCAGGGAGTGCCTCAAGTAAGACCTGGAGTAAAACTCGGGCTCTGGATGAAGGGTAGGCTGTTTCCTACTACCCAGGGTTGCCTGAGGGCTTAATGGACAGATAGACAGGACAGACAGACAGAAAGCTATCATGGATAAGGGCAAGAAGGGGAAGGAATGGATTTTCTGCAGCCTGGGAATGGGATGAATGTTGGCAGCTGGACCTGCTGGTTATCCAGAAGCAAGCTTTCCAGGTAGCTGCGCCTTCCGGGAGCCCCTCCATCTACGCCCTGTGTGGCTCAACTAAAGTATACAGAAGAGCCCTGCCTCAGCCTCCCTTTTCCACAGTACTGCTCCCTCTGCCCATCCCTATCTCCCATTGGTTCGGCAGATCATACGATTCACTCCATGATGTGGCTGAGTATCACTCATACACCAAGGAGCTACTGACAAGACTCAGCCTGTCACTTTCCTGAGTCTCTCTGGAGCCAGGCAAAGCAGTGCAGCCTGTCTGGGCCCAGGAGGGCAGGCATGTCCCTGGCCTTGCCTACTCCTGCTGCCTGAACCTTGCTGCCTCAGTTTCCCCGGTTGCCAGGTATCTTTAGGAAGTGAGACTCCTACCTGCCAGGAGGGCACTTAGTATCTGTCAACATTCCGTGTCATCCAGATTCAAGCCTCTTGGCCACACCCATAGGACAAGGGAAAGCTGGCCTGCATTTGGAAGTTATTCCCAGGAGGCTCACGGGTAGCCTTTCGGACAGGACAAAGACCTGCTTTTCAGGCCCTGGGGTGATGCTTGACCCAGGACTCTTGGCCTAGCCACTTGTCCATCTCTTTCATCTCCAGCCACTAACGAATCTACCCCCAAAGCAAATGTCTGTACCAGGCCTTGCTTCTAGCACCAGTACCAGGCCCTGGGGAGCCTCCTTGACGGAGGCAGAGTCTGCCCACGCGGACCATCAACTCTTCCCAGCTACCTGCTCCTGCTCCTCACGGACTCTCTGCCTAGCCTGGAATCCATGCTCTTGCCTCACGGTCTCATGTGGCCAGTTCCTATTGCTCCTCTCCAACAGTCCTCCTAAGGCACTGCTGCCATGCAGCCCACCGTGACTTCTCCCATCCCTCCGGAACCTGGTATTCCTCTCTTCCCTGTATATGCCTTTGCTCATTCCCCAGTGCTTTACCCTAGGCTGGGAGGGCTGTGCCTCAAATACCAAAAGGAAAGGGGCAGGATTGGGCACAGGCCTTTATTTGGCCTGTGTCTGAGGAGAACTGGAGGGTGAGAGGCATAAAGAGAGACACAGAGGTAGAGACAGTCGGAATCCACAAGGAGAGCAACATCAGAGATAGAAACTGAGACAAGGTAATAAAGGAGAAGAAAAACAGGTCCAGAGGGTAAAAGAAGGAGAGACGAGAGAGAGAGAGAGAGAGAGAGAGAGAGAGAGAGAGAGAGAGAGAGAGAGAGAAACAAAGGAAGCCAGTGCAAGAAGGGGTGGGGAGAAAAGAGAGCAAGCCAGGGAGGGGGAGGGGCAGCATGGTCCGGGTTGGGGGACCCTGACCCCAGCACGGGGCCCAGTCGGCTCACCGCCCCACCGAGCTCAGGTTTCAGGGCTTGGAGAGCCCAGATTCGGTAACAAATGCATGTGTAACGTATTATGAAGAAAGCCTTAAAAAGCCCTCGTTTATCGCTGTTTACGTTATGTGATTGAGGGGAGAATTTGCCAAGACCAAAGGTTACTGCTGGTGTTTCTGTGACGAATATTACCTCAAACTAAGGCAATTAGCTTCAAGGAAGCGTGCACTGCCTCGGGAGGGTTCTCGGGGCGGGAGGCCTGATGGATTCCGAGGGTACCAAGGTCTTCGTGGGGAGCGTGGCCTTCTGGGTTGGAGCCCTCTGTGTGTGTGAGGTCTGACACCCGGTCTGGCGGGCCTCAGTTTCCCTTTCTGTGGGCTGGAGAGGGGATAGGCTGGATGCAGACATTCCAGGGCTCCCGAGGGTGGCCACATGCTCCATTGGCTTGGCTTCTTGGGGCTGTTTTCGCTCACGACTTAGCTCATCGAATTTTTTTCCCCCTTGAGACAATTGTGGAAATTGCCTGAGCAGTAATTAGTGAGTGGTAATTAGTAACTGTTCCTTTTCTAAGAAGGACAGAGGTGAGAAACCCACCAAAGGGCCCCCTCTCCTTAGCTTCCCAAGCTTGGAAGGAACACCCTGTTCATCTAATTTGACCCAGTGTGCCTCGGTTTCCCCATCTAAATGCAAGGTGATGACAGTACTTTTCATCATGAGGTGGGCGACCATTCCTCCAACCCCCAACCCCCAGGGTGCTTCATTACTAGCTCAGCCAACCAGGCAGGTTCCCTGAGTTTGAGAGTCTGAGGCAGAGATCTGAGAGGGAGCAGAAAGAGTCAGGAACCTGCTGCACAGCCCCTTGCCTCCTGCTCCAGGCACCATCAAAGCCAGAGTCACAAAGGTGCGGCTGCTGTGCCCCATTATATTGTGTAAACTGAAGGTCCTGCAAAGACTGGAGAGACAAGTGCCAGGGGAGCCAGGAGCCTGATGGAGAGCAGGTGCATACCCATATGAGTCCTGGGATCACCCTGCTTGATTCCTCATTCTTTTGTGGATGCACTCTTTTGTGGAGGCGGGGGAAGTCAAAGGACAGTTGGTACGAGTCAGTTCTTTTCTCCCCCTTTGGCCCTGTAGGACCCTGGGACTAAACTCAAGTCATCAGGCTTGGTGGCAACCTTTACCTGCTGAGCTATCTCACTGGCCCTCCACCTTAAGACACTTTAAAACAGGGTCTGTCTCTCACTGAGTCGGAAGCTTGCTGTCTCGACTGCACTGAGTGTTTAGCAAGCCCTCCGGATCCTCCTGTCTCCAGTCCTGGCCAGCTTTGGAGTTATAGACTCACACTTCTGTTTCCATGGATGTTAGAGGTCACTGTGAATTCAGGTTATCACTCCTATGCAACAAGCAGTTTATTGGCTGAGTCCTCTGGCCTCTAATGGCATTTGGAGGAGCCTTTTTGGTTCCTCACTGGAAGCAGGGATGGCCCAGGGTGTGCAGTCTCCGCAGCCTATTTCTCAGAGTATATGCTCTTCGAGACCTGGCCTGGCCCCTTAAGTCTGCTTGAGTGCCCATTGCCAGGATGGGCCCCAGAATGTCTGCACTACTCTGGTATTCCTATCTCAGGGTCTGTGTATCTTCAGCCCTTCCTATAATTCTAGGACTCCCTGAGAGCCCAGCAAGTACTCTTGCTTCCTGCAATGCTCCCAGGTATTCCTCATAGGGTGCTCCTCTTTGTATAAAGTATGCATTTTCCTTCAGCTTGGGAACTGGGTGGGAAAATATTTTCCAAAGGTCAGTTCGCCAATTATACTTAGACTTTGAATGTTTATTTGTTTGTTTATTCATTTATCTTTGCTACCCTTCCCTGAGGCCAAGCTCACTGATCTCATAAAGATACCATTTAGCTGAAGTAGGTGGGAGTCTGGGCTGTGCACAAAGTTTCTCAGTCTCAGTGTCAACAGCTGGCTGAAACCATAACTACTGACTTCCTATTATTCGTGTGGTGGGGAACATTTCTCTCCCCTTAAAATTATGGCTTGTAGGAACCAGACAGCATCCCCATTGCCCAGCAGGAAATTACAGAGATTTTCTTATGGACTTAACATTAAGCCCAAGTTTATAAAGTCTTGCTTGGCTTTAATGGTGCACTTGTGAATGATGTCAGTTGCTGTGAATGAGCCGTGTTGAGGACCATCACCTCAGTGTTGAGTGATGTGGTTGAGTCCCTAACTCATGGGATGACAGTCCTGAGGATTCAAGGATGACTGTAGAGATAGGGCCATGTGCAGGGAGGGCTTGGAATCTCCAGATCCTGGAGAAAAAGGAGAAGAAGGTAGAACATAGGCCTCCACTCAGGGGCTCAAAAATACATAACAGGGTCGGATAAAGCCAGAGCTCCTATCTGTAAGATGAGGGTCCCAGATCACAGCCTTTAAGTGACAGGGAGGGTGGATCCCAGGAGTGCAATGGAGACCAGTTGGGGCAACTGGGTGTTGGATGCAGGTGATGCGTACTAAGGGCTGGATCCTTTAAGAACAGGGCTACAGGTTCAGGGAGAGGTCTGCCTCAAAAAAGAGAACTGGGCATGGTGGTGAGTGCCTTTAATCCCAGCATGCAGAGGCAGGTGGATATTTACAAGTTCAAGGCCAACCTGATCTACCTATTGAGTTCCTGGCCAGGTAGAGTTATGTGGTAAGATTATATCTCAAAATAATAATGATGATGATAATAATTAATAATAATAATAAACACAACAAAAATATAAGGTGAGTGGGAGTGGAGGTGAGAAGAGGGGAAATGGGAGGGGTAGCTTACAGTAAAAACCTTGTGAAAAAGACATATAAAAACCTACTGGTGTAGAAATTTCCTGAAATACATATATCTGCATATACATATACAAAGTTTAAAGTTAGTTACCCTATGACAAGGTGACAATGCCCATAATAGACATAACAGGTTAGTAAATTAAAAAGCTCCATGCTAGGAATGAGTTATTGATTTTTGTAGTTGTTGGTTAGTGGATTCCATAGATCCCTGAACATGATAGGCTATTCCCTTGGTTACCCTCCAGAACTTGGACCCTAATGTTGAAGACATGCATACCTGAGTTAGAGAACACAGAGAAATCAGGCTGTTACTGACCTGGGAACTTCATCTGTGCTGCCTAGCTTTCATAGTGCTAGAAGCTGCTATGCACACTACCAGAGAAAGGAAAATAATTACCAATCATACCCAGCTGTGAACTCTGCAATCCACAACAACAACTGGCCTGGTAAAATATGCCCTCTACATATGTGCAATGGTGGTATTGATGTCATGGATGTAACCAACCAATCCCTGATTGAATGTAAGGCCTGCTCCACGAGATAAAAGCCATGCCTACCCTTACTATTAATATCAGGCCAAGGTCCTGTGATTAGACAGGTCATAGGCCCTAGGGGACAACTTCTTACTATTATTCTACTAAATAGACATAGCATTAAAATGACTCCTAAGGACTTACCACTATACCCATAGATTAGAGCACCACTGAACCCTCACCAAAGTAGCTTCTTTCTGTAGTCAATGGTGGTTAGCACCGAGCTCCACAACGGGTCAACACGTAGAGATGGTGGACTGATCAGCTCTACATGGCATGTCTTTATCACCGCCCCTGTTCTCAAGGGGCTGAGACCATAATGGAAGAGGGAATGGAAAGGTTATAAGAGCCAGAGGTGGTAGATGACTCCGATGCGAACAGTGTTTTCTGGACCCAAAGGGGCAGCTGCACACAGTTCCTCACAATGGATGTGGTAGCTTGCACAAGATCTGCATAAGCTCAAACCAGACAAACTTTTAGCGTGGAGAGCAGGGATGGGCATAAAGTGCCACCCATAGCTGAGGAGTGTTAACACGTGGCCGTGTCTGGGAGAGAGAGTCAATTTTATTTACAAGTGCATCTTCTGGTAGGTCGGTCATATTCTAGGGCATGTTCTATACCCAAGAGTATTTGAGCCCCACAAATTGGACTCAAGGGACTGTGTGTGTAGATGCCCCACTTAGACCAAGCATTCCACAGTGTCTCATTCTCTGCACTTCGACCGGTCATGGGTCTCTGTGTCAATCACTATCTAAGGCAAGAAGAAGCTTCTCTAACGAGGGTTCAGAATTGCACTAGTCTATATGTATAGTGATGTCATTAGCAGCCAATTTAATACTGTGTCCATAAAACTCCAAGGATTGAAGATGAGTGAGAGAGAAAACAAACTTGGATGGGTATGGAAGTGGGGAGAATCTGGGAGGAGTTGGAGAGAGGGGAAACACAAATAATAAAAATAAACTGTATAAAATTCTCAAAGAATTAATACAATTATTTGAGAAAACAAGGTAGAGAGTGATTGAGGACACCTCTGGTCTCCACACACATGCATACAAATATGCACGCCTACCTGCATGCACACATGTACATATCTACATGAAAAGGAGCACTATATATACACACATACACATACTCACAGACCCCTAATGCATGAACAAATGTATGGCCTTCCCACCACTTCTGCGCGGTTGAAGCACTTATGTTTCCTGTTGCTCCTTATTATCCCAGAACACTAGGTATCTCTGTCACTGGGTTCCGAGCATCATCCATACAGATAAGGCTTCTACCCTGGAGAATGGGATAACATGGTGGGAAGCCCCTGTGCCTAATTGTCTTATTTGGCTTGCATGATTAGTTACCAAGTGAAATGAGTTTTGTCATAGGAAGAGTCATACAAGGTTGAGTAAAGTAGGAACTTTGTGACACTGTGATCACTCACCCAGCCCAAGGCCTTTCCAAAATGTCTGGGCATCATCACCAGGAGGTCAGATGGCTTGTAGAGATGACTATGGATCACCAAGGGTTAAATGGGGTTGTATGTCCCATTATGCTATTATATTCAATATTGCTCTGTTGACAAGATAACTGATACCAGTGATGGATTATTTATGTGCTGTATTGGATTTGCCAACTTCTGTTTTTTAAAAAAATTCTCACATTCTAAGATCAATTTGCACTTACTGGGAAGGATTACAGGTGGCCTTCAGAGTACAAGTTGCTGGCCAAGGATGCTCCCACCCTATGCCCACTTCCACATACAATACAGGCAGTTGAGGCCACTGTTGGCTGCATGGCCCAACTAGAGAGTGTACCTTTATTGCTGACGAAATCACTTATTCTAGTTGCAGGACATGGAGAAATCAGGCTGGGACCAAGCTGATAGGTCTCTTTGTACTAGTGGTATTTAACAGGTGGCTAGGAGAGAACTGTCACCAATAACCCTTCTCAACTAATGATTCTGCTTGTAACACTCAGTCTATCCCAGAAATCACGTGCCTGCCCAACTGTAGTGATTGTAGTAGTGGCTCAACTGTTATGATTGAAACCAATTACTTTCTGTTTGGATTTAAGCTACTCAGGGGGTATCGTAGTGATGGAGCTGCCACCCCACCCCCAAAAGAAACTAAAACTATAAAATTTCCAGATAAGTTCTAGACAAGTCTTCTTCTAGATGAGACAAAAAGACCTTTTGGTTTTGACTTGGGCACCGTTTAACCAGCTGCAGGACTTAAAGTACCAGCAATACCATAAGAAACTGATAAGTTTAACTACTACAAGATTAGAAACTTCTACTTTGCAGCAGTCCTTATTAATAAAATGTAAATACAAACCACAAACAGGAGAAAAGTGTCTATAGGACATCTCTCAAAATTCAGGGATGGAGGAGTCCAATTTAAGAATGGGCATGGGTTTGCAAGATGGCTCAGAGGGCGAAAGTGCTTGCTTGTCCCCAAGACTGATTGAGTTCAGTCCCTGAGATACACGTGGTGGGAAAAAAGAACCAGTTCCTGCAAGTTGGCCTGTTTTTCACACGCACACAGTAGCATGTGTGCACCCAAAATGAATAAATAAAATATGCACATATGTATAATTTAGAAATTAAAATGGGCTAGGTTTTGAACAAGCCCTTTACCAATGAATACCGATAGACAGGAATAGGCACATGAAGAGACACTGACCATCACTGAGTCATTGGGGCACACAAATTAAAAGCACAATCTTTATTGGCCCTGCTAAAATGGAAGCATCTGAAAGGCTTGTGGGAGTGTGGAGAAGCCAGACCTGGAGGGAATGTAGCCAGTTGGTACAAAGACCTCAGAAGACAATTCAACCCTTTGATAAGATGTACAGAGGTATGTCAACATGAGGATCTTTGCAAACCTACTCCCAGGAGGGGAAAAAAAAGCAAAGCTGGCAACTGCTATTAAAATCTCTACAATGAGAAGTCTCTGGAAATTGTCCTCAGGGTATACATTAGGTGAGAGATCTATTCAAAAAAGCATAATACAACTACATCGTAGTAAGAATGACAAGAACCAGTAAATTCATGCAGGGCCTCCTCCGTCCCTGGAGCTGGCAGAAGCTTTAAGAGATGGGGCTTAGTGGGGAGTGATTAGGTCTTTAAGAGGGATTAGTGATTTCTTAACAGGACATTCTTATTCTTGTGGGAAGTCTAAATGCAGTTGTGATAAGTGCCTAGTGCTGCCTCCCTTGTGTCTCTTGCATCCTGTCTTTCCTCGTGACCTCTGCCCCCGTTTCTCACAAACTTTTGTCATTTTGCAATGCCATAGGTCCCCAGCCCCAGAACTAAGAAGATGCCTGTGATCTTCTAGATCCATGACCCCCTCCCCCCAAAAAAAACCTACTTTGCAAAATACCTAGCCTTGGACAGCAATATAAAATGGACTAAAGATGATGGGCTGGAGAGTGATTGTCTCTCTTTTTCCCCCTCTGGGTCAGGGAGGCAAACTGTGCCTTACTGGTGAGAACAGCTTACCAGTAGGTCAGGCATGCTGTAGTAAGTCCAAGGGAGAGTCCAGCAGCTCCTGTATCCTGCCAACCCCATAGGACAGAAGCTCTGCTCCAGGACACTGTACCAAGAAAGAATACTGGTACCACAATCAGTCTGAGAGAGACTCTCTGCACCCCAAAGGGTAAAGACATGAAGATCAGAGACTACTCCATGCATTGCATAGAGACTTTCCCCAAGGCAACAACAACAACAAAACAAACCATAAGACCAGAACACCGGGGCTGGGGAGAGGGTTCAGGTCACAAAGCACTTGCTTTGCAAGATTGAGGGTTAGAATTTGGATCTGCAGAGCCTGTGTAAGAGCTGGGTGGGTGTGGCAGTCCACCTGTAAGCCCAGAATGTGGGAAACAGAAGTAAGGTATTCCTGAAGCGAGATGGCTAACCGGAGTAGCTAGAGCAGTGAGCTCCAGGGTCAGCAAGAGACCCTGCCTCAATATTTACCACAGAGAGTATCTGAGGAAGAGCTGAGGTCAGCCTCAGGTCTCTACCTGGACCACACCCACTGACACCCCCTCCCCTGCATAGACACAACGAGAGGAGGGGCAGGCAGGCACTCTACAGAAAAACAGACATCTTTTGATGTTTCCTTTCAATTAAGAAAAAGAAGCCAACACATAGGCCCTCCAGTTTGGCTGAAAAAACCAAGGAAGGAGATAGTGTAGACGAACTCCCCTCCCGCCTCCTGACCCAGAGCAAGACTCACAAACTGGCCTCAAAAATTTATCCCTTTCCCAATTTAATAGCATAAGACTGCTCAGAAATTTCAGTTCCAGGGCATTGTCAGAAACAGTAAAACAATGAGTTGATAATGAATGGAGCCTGCAGGATGGGGAGTGGTTGATGATTAGAAAGGATGGTTTACTAGAGAGATAAAGAAAAGCAGTCAAGAGATCCCCGGATGAACAAGAGTCACTCCAGCATGGCTGTGTGTACCCAGGGTGATGCCCTGTCAGGACAGGAGTAACACATTGTCTGTAACTCCAGTTCCAGGGGATCCCGCACAGTCTTCTGGCCTCTTTGGGCACTCCATGCACATGGTACAGAGAGGCATGCAGGTGAAACACCAACACACACACACACACACACACACACACACACACACACACATACACAATTAAAATCTTTTAAAATTTAAGGTAATTATCCAAGTATATATATTTTTAAAAAAACATAACAAATGATATGAATTTTCTCTTTTTCTCTTAATATGTTTAAAGAGAAAACACGGGAAGCAACATGCATGCATGGATGTTTTATCAGATAATACTAGACAATACAGAAAGGGCATGGACAGGAACTGAGGAAATGGCACTGTGTGGGAGCTCCAACACATGGCACAGTGACTAGAGTCAGGAAGAGTAAATTAGAAGATTAATTGTGTGTGTGTGTGTGTGTGTGTGTGTGTGTGTGTGTGTGTGTATGTAGAACCATGTGTGTGTTCACAATGTGTAAAACAGAGGTGGATGCTGTTCTCGCTGAGCCTGTAGCTCACCAGCTCGGCTCAGCTGCCTGGACAGATTTAAAGTCAGCTGCTTTATGACAAGATTAATGAGATAATTCAATAAAGGAAAAGATGTTTTTCTTCACAAGCGATGCTGAACTATTCACATGCAGATGGATAAGGATGTACCTGACAACACACACACAAAGTTTTTTAAAAAGTGATTTGGGATGGAGAGATGGCTCAGCAGTTAAGAGCACCTGTTGCTTTTCCAGAGGTGAGGGTTAGATGTGGTGGCAGTGCCTATAATCTTAGCACTTGGGAGGTGGAGGCAGGAGGATTAAGAGTTCAAGGCCAGCTTTACATAATGAGCTTGATGCCAACCTGGGCTCTATAAGATCTTGTCTCAAGCAAACATAGAGAAAGAACTGAAGAGAGAAATTCAAGCTAAAATGGACAAAGGTATCTGGAAGTCATAGCTGATAAGGATTTAGTATCCAGAGTTTTCTGCATATAATTCCCATATCTCAATTCAAAAAGAAGACTCAGTTAAATCACAGAGAAATGACTTGAACAGACACTTCCCCTCGGAGGATATGCAAATGGTTGATAAGCCATGAAAATGTGTTTGATAACATTAGTCATAAGAAGACTGAGTCAGAGCTCAGGCGCACTAGATGGCTCTAATGAGCAGTGCTGAGGTGTAGGGAAGCTGGAGTCCTGGTGGCAGGAAGTGCCTCAGCAATGCAGAAAATGGTTTGATAATTCCTCCAAGAAGTAAAATCTAGGCACATCCAACCTGTGACCCGGGGACAGCAGACATCCCAGGGTAGCTCTAAAGGTGGCTCAGCACACTTGTAGGTGACAGTATCATGTACTCATGTTCAGAAGGTGGACGCCCTGAAACAAATGACCAGGGATCCAGCAGTTCCACGTTGGGGAGGGAAAGGAGGGAGGGTCACGTGCCCGCGCATGCGTAACCACTCATGTGTGCTCATGCAGAGGCTAAAGGTCAATGCTATGTGTCTTCCTTTATTGCTCTCCATTCTACTTTTTTGAGACAGGTTCTCTCACTGCTCCTGGAGCTTGCTGTTGCCACTTGCCCAGCTAGCCAGTCGTCTCAGGGATTTATCTACCTGTATTTGCCACCCTAACTCCTGCACCAGATTAGAGACTCATCCACTGCACCCAGCTTCTATCAGCCTGGGTGTTAGGGACCTGAGCTCATAGCTCAAGCTTGTGTAGCAAGTACGCTATCCACTGAGCCATCCCCCCAAGCCAACCGAGCTGGCTTAAAAACTTACCAGTCTTCACACTTTACACACTGTCTTTATTGTGCATAAGTTATGCATCAGTAAGGCAAACAAGATTCTGTGCCTGTGTAGTTTTGTTAAAATTTCTATGTGGGGCTGGAGAGGCGCTCAGTAGTTAAAACTTTTTACTCTTCCAAAGATCAAGTTCTGTTCGCTGTAGCTTCACAAGGCAGCTCACAACCACCTTTAATTCCAGCACCAGGGTGTCCAAACACCCTCTTTTGACCTCTTGGGCACTTGCATGCATGTGCACAAACACACATGATAACACAATCAAATAAACGTTTTACAATTGTATCTGAATGTAAAATGCATCCCGATGCAGTCTGTTCCTCCAGCAATACAAATACTGTGTTTCCTAATTCAATACAATACACTGTATAATATAAATTTAAGGGGTGGAGACCAAAGAGTCCCTGGAGTTCATTGGCCAGCCAGCCTAGCTGAGTCAGGTTGGCAAGAGACTCTGTCTCAAAAAAATAAGGTAGAGAATATAGAGGGATCACTGACATTGACCTATGGTCTCCATATGCACATGTACACTCATGTGCACACACACACACGCATGCATATATACATACATACAATACACAGACACACCACACAGACAGTACAATACATAGACACACCACACACATTACACTAAACACACCACACACACACACACACACATACACACACTACCAACTGTCTGGGGACATGGATAGTCCTGTGATCCCTTTCTCTGGGCTCCCCAAATCTTGGTCTCTTTATCAATAAGATGGAAGTATTGAGTGCTACCCCACAGGCTTTATGGGTTAAATTGCATCCTTCTCCACAGGCCATGTGTGCTGAAGACCTATCCTCAGGTTGTGCTGCTGCTTGGAGAAACATGGGGGCCTGGGCAGTAGAAACTGCAGAAGATTAGCTCTAGTAGTTCACTGCATGCCTTTGAAGTGGGAAGGGGACCCTGGCTTTTCCCCTCTCTCTGACTTTCTGGCTGCTATGAGCTAAGCAGTTTCATTCCACCAAGTGTTTCAGCCACAACATCTCTGCAAAGGTTTGTCACCAAAGTCCCCAAGCAGCTGTGGACAAAGCCCTTTCCTGCTCCTTTTGCCTTATGTCAGGAGTTTTGTCAGTGTGGGAAAGCCGGCAAGCATAGATTATTGATAAAGCATCTTTCCAATATGTCCAGGAGGACCTGCCCACAGAACAGTTGGTTCACAGGGTGTCAAGAAAGATGGCCTCTCACAGCTCACCAGGGAAGGACACACAGTCCTTCCTGGGCCCCTGCAACAAGCATGAGCTAGGCCACATGCACCAGTAAAGGGACCAAAGGGGGAGGGGAGATGGAAGAAGGGGAAGGAGAGAAGCCTGGGACTCATGAGGGATCCAGATTAGTGGAGTGACAGGTGAGAAAACCAGGAGGGGCTGGAGCAGGTTCTAGGACAAAAGGGAATCCAAAGAGACAGACAGGGACCCCCACCACCACCACCACCAAATGCTGGGCTCACTGTCAGAGCACGTTTCCAAGGGTCCATTAGCATAGCATTCTTGACATCTCACAGGCCTCAAGAACCACACCTGGGCAAGGAAGGAGGGAGAGGGAGGACAGAGATCCTACTGTACCCCACACCCAGTGCCTCACAGTTACCTGCCACACAAAGAACCCTGTGGTCACTCATGAACAAGGGTTCCCTCTGCCCAGTAGGATCCTCACAGGCGGGGGTGGGGTGGGGGACCTCTTCACCCAAATGGTCCTTGTGTCTTCCAACATCTACCCTTAAAGCTGAGCCCTGGTCTGCTGCCCCCCAGGGCCCAGCTCTGGACAGCCTGACTAGGCTATGAATAGCACACAGCCTTTTTTCTTTCCAAATATAAAAATGTTTGCTTTCAATCAGCGGCGTCTAGGGAGATGGAAATTATAGGATTGGAGAGTGTCCTTGGGTAAAGAATGCTGAAAGCTCGTAGGGCCTCTGATTAGGGCTGGAATAATTCCTGCCGTAATATAAACAAGCCTTGCTGGGCTAATGGGGGGCGGGGGTGGGCCAGGAAATAGGGGCACATGCCACAGCTTTGTTTCCTCCTCTCCCTGAATGCCAGTGAACAGGCCTAGTGTCCCTACAGCCCAGCACTGGTGGGATCATGGACTGGTCCCCGCTCTTCCGGTCTGGTGTTCCCACTATGGCAGGTAGGGACAGGCTTGTGGTATCCAGTGCTGGCTTCTCAGTGTCCTCACTGCCCTGGGCCACGGATGGAAGGCTAGTGACCTAGGCGAGATTGAAATGAACTATGCAAGTGGACTGGGGGCAGGCAAGGGAGAAAGTAGGAAAACAGCACCCAAGCCGACACTTCCTCTACATTTCCCCAGCAGTCAGTCAACAAACATTGAATGACCCCTCCTTGAGACATTGATGGTGCAAACATCCTTGCCACCATGGGTTGCAAAGTAAAGAAATGTATACAGAAAGGGACAGTGACCTAGGAAGGGAACTTTTGACAGCTGCTCTTTACCTGGCTTGGGACAGCTATCTCCACCCCTTGCTGCTCTTTTTTTAAAAACAAGATTATTTTTATTCCTGTGAGTGTATGCCGCCTGTCTGTCAGCACCCAGGAAGGCCAGAAGAGGGCAACATATCCTTGGACTTGGAGTTTCAGGTTTTTGAGGCACAGACATGGCTGGGAACTGAACTAGGGTCCTCAAGAAGAGCAATTAGAAACGGAGCCATCTCTCCCCTTCGCTGCTAACTTAATAATCAAACTTTGCCTTTTTTATCTATGTGCAGATGGATGGCTCCTACCTTTTTCTTTGAAGCCCAGGTCTATTTGTAGTTCCATCTAGGGGTGGGTCCTGAAGCCGAATTATTAAGTGATGTGGCCCCGGGGTTTCAGGAAGTGTCAGAAGGATAGTAAAGGAGGCAGCAACCACCGAATCCCCCAGGGTCACTGTCACTGGGTCACAGTGCCTCATTTGTAAAGTGGATGCAAACAAGAAAGCACTCCGAAGTGATCCTAAGAAAGGTGGTGTCCGATTCTGTTGAGAGCTGGAGGCCTCCAGTTAGTTAGCAAGCACTCCTCCAGCCCGGAGGAAGGTGGCCCAGGGTGTGCCGAGGAGAGCCTGTAGGGTTGGAAAAGGAAAGGACCCTTCCACGATGGGAGGGGGACAAACTCTGAGCCCCCAGTGCTGAACCCAAAGCCTTCTTCTGTTCCTGTGCTGAGCCCAGTAGGGAGCAGGAATTCAGGTGGCCAAGGATAGAGCTAACACGTGACCAAAGGACAGGGTCCAGCGTGACACCTGTTCGGCCTCCCAAGACGGGAACACACCGAGCCAGGCCATCATCCGCCCTCTCTGCAAGGCTGCGGGATCAGGCGGATGCTGGTTGCTCCTTGCGACTCGTCTCCCTTGGGATTCTGCGGGGCCCTTGGAGGAGAGCAGCACCGCAGGCTGGGAGGTGGGAACCGGGAGGTGGGGACCATCCCGGGACGGGGGCGGCTCTGGAATGCGGCCGCCTAGCAGATGGCCCCTGCGCGCCCTGCCGGGGCCGCCAGCGGTTCCGTATTTACACTACATTAATAATGGTTTAAACGCTCTCATAAATACATGCTGATTAATTGGCAATCCATTTGCCGAGGGCCGGCCTGCCAGACGGTTTCCTGGAGGCCCCGTTCCACATCCCGATAAACACGCCGGGGCAGGGCGCTAATGCACCGCCCCGCCCCGATCCGCCGGCCGAGCTGCTCAGCTGCGCCTCCTGGGGAGCAGGGGATCCGCCAGGAGCCCCGGGGACACGTGTGTCCCGCAGTGGCTGGCTCCCGGAGCTCGCTCCCGGTGAGGCCGCCTTGGAGGCCCAGGGTTCCATGCCTCCCTACTAATGAGGTGCAGGAGGTGCCTAGGCTCTGGGATGAACCCTGTCTCGGTTCAGGGCCACCTGGTCCTCCTGTCATCTTAGCCTTCCTAGCTCGACTTCTCATCCCCTGGCACAGGCCCTTCTTCAGGGGCTGTCAGGAAGGAGGGATTCATTTACATGGAAGCAGAGCAGTGCCCTCACGAGTCTGGGTAGTGGCTGGAAGTCCGAGTCCCAAGAGAAGACTCACCTCACTCTGCCCCTGTCCCCGGGCACTTAGCGCTAGCCCCCCCCCTCCAGGGCCCCTCCAGAGTCCTCTGCTTCCACCTCATGAATGCCAGCTGTTTCAGACACATCTCTTGCGTCCATTCTGCAGGTGGGAACATTGATTGTCACCCGCCAGGTGGCTTTGCTGGCAAGTGACAGCTCAAGACACCCCCACGCGTCTGCTCCAGGCTAGAGTGTTGAAGGAAGGAAGGAATGAATACTAAAAGCTCCGAAAGGGTGGATGGGTGAGGGAGGGGTGTGCCCCCTCTGGTCCCTGCCCCGATGATTGGCTTTTAAGCTCGGGCAGACCTCGAGTGGGGAGGTCAAAGGTGGCTGCTGATGGCTGTCACTCAAACAAAATAGGCCCGTTTTCATTTTTCACTTGGGCCCAGACCCCTCCAAACAGACAGTGATTAGGTCCTGATTGAGCCTTTCCTCCGCCTGATGACTCCCACATGTGACCCGCTCCCAAATTACATGCAAATGTTCCCGGACGAGCTGCTGAAAGCCCCAGCGGGCCCCGAAGGGGCGGGATCCCTGCAGCGCCGCACCCCTCCCCCGCAGGTGCTAGCGGCCAGGTCACCAGCCTCACCTGCGGGGGGCCGGGTTCTGTAGCGCCGCCTGGCGGCGACGCGAAGCACTCTCCATTTACTGCGGGTGGATGATGGAACATGGCCTCTGTGGACTGTGCACCGCATGTCGCGTTCCCTATGAGAAGCAATGTGTCATAGTGCTTGTGATGGCTGTCATTGCTGTGGCAGTGTGTAACCAAATAGCTGAGAGCACAGACAGAAGCCTCAGAGGGCACAGCCTTGGTGCTGTGAGATCCGTGGCACTCTAGGATGGAAGTCCCCTCCCCGCCCTTATACTTTGTGTGCTTTGAAAGACAGCGTCAATATTCACATCATTGGGTTGTGCGTGAAGGGAAATCGTGGGCAGCAGCCTACAGGTCTGGGAGTCTTAATAGTGCTTGGGCCTCACCTGACACAGGGATCCTGGCAGCGGCTCCACAGCCAGCCTGGCTCATCCTCATGTCTAGTCCTCCGAGTTTGTTCATACCATGAGTCTCCTGACTGAGGGCACCGTGGCCCAGGGAAGCTCATCAGCCTGCCCATCCTCACACAGCTGGGCAGCAGTGAAGACATCTGGGACCATCCACACCTATAGGTTGGAAGCTGAGGTCCTGACCTCTGCAGCACAGCAGGACAGCTGATCCTGGGCCTTTCGTACAGGGAGAAACTTTCCCCTCTAAAATCTTTCAGGAAACAAGGCAGTGACAGATCAGTCCTGTGCCTGGTGGGGGCTGCAGTCCCAAGTCAATAGAGGGAAAGGCAATTTTGCCACATAGTCACCCCTTCCTGGGGCCCAACATGACTTCCAGAACTTTCCCCCCTCATTTACTCACCCACCCATCCATCCACCTGTCCATCTACCCATCCATCCACCCATCCATCCAGGGTATGTTGGCACTTGCCTGGGTCCCTGTTAGATCACTAGTGTCAAGGGAGGAGCTAGCTATTCTTGCTCGACTGGAGCAAGTCAAACTTGAGAGGTGTCCTGTGGCGGGGTGGGCAGGGAGATTCAGTATTCATCTATGTATACATGTGCC
>JADRCH010000119.1:1050520-1089690 GCA_019843965.1 Rhynchomys soricoides | reverse complement strand
ATTCATCTATGTATACATGTGCCATGTGTGTGGTGGGGGTTGTGTGCTTGCATGTGGAGGTCAGAGGTTGACTTCAGATGCTCTCTCTTGATTCCACCTTTTTCTTCGAGACAAGGTCTTGCCTTTAACCTGCAGTCCGCTGATTCATCTAGACTGACTTGGCCAGCGAGCCCCCAGGGATTGGTCTTCACCTTTCCAAGCTGAGATTTCAGGAGTATGCCACTTGCCTAACTTTTTACTTGGGTTCTGGAGTTTCAAACCCAGGTCCTCAGGTTTGTTTGCACAGCAAGCAGTTTACCAATTACACATGTCTCCAACCCTCCAGCATTCATTTTATTAATAATTAATTAATTATTAATAATTGTGTCTTCCTTTGCCTCTTGGCTAAATTCATTTTATATTTTAAAATGTGGTGTGTGTGTGTGTGCATGCAGAGACCAGAAGTGGGCATCAGATTCCCTAAAGCTGCAGTCACAGGCAGTTGTAAGCTTGGAACATGGGTGCTGGGAACTGAACTTGGGCCCTCTGCAAGAGCAGTCAATGGTCCTAACTGCTGAGCCATCTCTCCAACCTTCAGCACACATTTACAGTGCTGTCTCTCACAGGGCCAGGAGGTACAGCAGAATGGTTCCCTATGACTCCTAGTTTGCAGGTGGGCACCCATGGGCAGTGACAGTCATATAATAGTGATCGTGTCCACCCGTCCCAACCCAGGTGAGAAAGACGGTGAAGTAAGTCATCCACTTCATGATGCAGGGAAAGATCGTAAGAAGGGGATGGCCAGAATGTGAGGCAAGACGATGCATTTCAGAGATGCTGGGCAGCAGATGGCCGAGAAGGCAGATGGGAAGGGGCAATTTATGCTTTGGATTGGGGTAAAGGGAGTAGTGCTGGTAAACAGGCTTTCAGCTTCACCACGTGGGAGCAACCAGGAGCCATTTCTAGGGGGCAGAGAGGGGAAGACAGTGGAGACAGGAGCACAGCCATGTTCTGTAACTGTCAGGATGGAGGACTCTCTATGCCAGCTGTCAGGGACATCTTCTCCAGGGTCTTCAGGAGAAAATCCAGAGAGAAGGACCTGTGAGCAGTATGGCCCCGTCGCCACTCCGCACGCCCACCACGTGGCTCCCTGCACAGCGGTGGGTGTCACCCCGTTCCATGGTACGCAGGAAACTGTCACCAGCCCCACCCTCACTAGCAGGTGGGTGGCCCCTCATCAGCCTGCTGGGGAAAGTGAAATCACTTCTTCCAATTACGGTCGAATCTGGAAACTTTTTGTGCCTCCGACATTTCCTCCAGTCCAGGAGTTAATCAGCCCTCAGCTGTCCCCGCTGGGGCCAGGGTGTGGGGCACCAGGCCCGTGGTGCTCTAGAAAATTGTTTCTCATCGTCAATTATTGCCCATTAGAGCTAATGGTGGCACTTAATCACCGAACACTTATCTGGGGTGTTTTAAGCCACTGGAATGGCCTCCCCTCCACCTCCTCCCCCACCTGGGTTGAGCACAGCTCCAGCCATTGCCAGGAATATATATAGGTATAGGCATTTAAACCAAATCACACATCTGATACCGTTTTGTTTGAAAAACGATCTGGCTTCCCCTCCCTCATGTCTGCTGGCCACACAGTGATGTGGAGGCAGCAGCAGATTCCCTGGGGGCATGTAACCAAGACCTGGGGGGGGGGGGTGTAGGAGGTTCTATCCAGCTGCTCTGCAGACAGGAGGACACTGAACCCCAGTTACAGATGAGGAAGCTGAGGCACAGAAGAAGAGAGATGTGCAGAAACCAGAAGTGTGAGCCCTGTCTCTTTCTGCTTCTGGTGGTGGTGTGGGTTTACTCTTGGGACTGGGGCAAAGGAAATGGAATGGATGGACTCTCCTGTCCTGGCCCTGACAGTCTCAGACATAGGACAAGAAAGATCTAAAGCCTGGGGTTGGGGGTTGGTGGTGGTAGAGGGGGTTGGCTCAGTGGTTAAGAGAGCTTGCTGTGCACACACACACACAGAGAGAGAGAGAGAGAGAGAGAGAGAGAGAGAGAGAGAGAGAGAAAGAGAGAGACAGAGAGACAGAGAGATTATATAAGTTTTTCAGGTTTGGATTTGGAGCCCAGAGCACACTTGTGCACACTTGGCCAATGTTCACAAAGGTACCGCCATGGCCCTTTTGTTTTGAGACAACATCTTACTAACTTGTCTATGTTTGAATCAAATGTGCTCTGAAGCCCAGGCAGGCTCTGCCTTTGTGATCCTTCCAAGGAGCTGGGTTTCCAGGCCCCAGGTCCCCATGCTCTACCAGGAAGCATCGTTGGTGTGATCGGCTGAAAATCAAGAGTGCCCGGATGGTCCATTCTGCACAGACAGAAGGTGTTCATTGTGCACCAGGTTGAAGCTCTTGGCCAAATGTTCACCCACCACTTCTTTCCAAAGAGTTGCTAAAAACCTCTGGGGTCCTGCTTCCTAATCTGCAGATGAGGCTCTGGCTTCCGAAAGGGCTGGGCCCCTGTGAGGGTACCAAGATGCTTCTACTTATAGCCAAGGCAGGAGCATACTGTGGTGGCTAGAGGGGTGGTGAGGCTTGCGGTTAGGTGCTTGCTAGCTACTGCCTACTGATGGTCTGCCCCAGGCCTAGCCTGAGACCAGGGGGCACATGGAGCTGTCTGTGCAGAGAAAGCCTGATATTTCCGGCAGAGCTCCCAGAGCCTCCTTAGACTTCTCAAAGGGCCATGACATTCCAGGGTCAGAACAAAGGACAGAATGAGCCAGTCTCCAATCAGAGGTGAAGCCAAGGAACAGAGAAAAAGTGCATTCACCACCCAGGAAATTCTAGCATGTCCCACAAAATGTATGATGGTGTGATCTGCTAGAATTAAGACGTGTGTCTTCCCTCCCTCCTTCCCTCCCTCCCTCTTTCCCTTCTTCCCTTCCTCTCTCCCTCTCTCTCTCTCTCTCCCTCATTCCCTTTGTCTATCTTTTCTTTCCATAGATAAGGAAGAGAGAAGGAGAAGAAGAGGAGGAAGAGGAGGAAAGGAGGTAGAAGAGGAAGAGGAAGAGAAGAGAGGAGAAAAGAGGAGGCATCAGACTTGTGTGGGTCCCTGAGGAATAAGGAAACATAGGCACCCTGGATCTCAGCTCCTGAGGGTTCTCGCTGTCTGTAGTTGCCACCCCTCTTTTGTACCCCTGTGGAGGTCTGTGCCAGACTGAGGCTGGTGTCTTTCCCATCTACAGTCGGGAGATAGACCCCAATGGGCTGTGGCTTCAGATTCAGGGGCAGAGGCCTACTGGGTGGAGCTCAGGATGGGTGCTTTGCTTCACAACACTGCCTCGACACAACTATCCCAGCCGTCTAGGGCACCCGCTGTGGGGATCTGTCTATCCATGGTCCCATTACATCTTCAGCTCACCACCCAGAAGGGGCCAAGGCTGGTGTCAACGAGAGCCACCTTGAAAGCCATCAGGACACAGCCCAATGGCAAGATGGATGGGTGTCACCAGCCACTTTAAAGCTGTGTTTATGGGACACCCAGGCAGCTGGTCAATCCCCTGGGGCCATCACTCATTGGGCTACCAGGGTCTCTGACAGGCTTGGAGATTGCATGGCCACCTTAACTGGGGCAGCACTTAGCATCTTAGTCTGAAGCCTGCTGCAGGTTCTGTCTCAGCCTCAGGCTTGACAGATGGGGCTCTGTGACCCTGAGGACAAGGAGGGTACAAGCCAGACCAGGAGGAAGGCAGCTTGAACCAGTGTTTCTCGGCTTTGCCTCCTCACCAACAGTCTACCTATCCCCCGACTGCGAGAGTCGGGGCTCTTTCTGGTAGATGTCAGACTGCATAACGGTCCAGGGATCACAATGGCCCCACTCAGGGGTTGGAAGCCCATGCTGCTTCTTAGAGGAAGTAACTGTATTACTCCGTCCCTCTATCTTTCCCTTGCATGAATGAAGTCAGTGACTTAGAAACAGTGTGGAACCTGCTGCTGTTAGTTCCTCCTCAATGGCAAACAGCCCACTCAGCCACACAGTCAGTGAGATCTGTAGGAGGGCAGAGCCTCTGTAATTGGAGCACCCCTATTATATCAGCTTCTTTGCAGAAGTGTGGGGGCAGGGGAGGAGCCTGAGGAAAGACCATGGGTACAGTTTGCTCTGTCCCTCTGGTGGCTCCTGGTTTCCAGCTTCAGTTTCCCTACTGTCATGTCCAGAGCTGGGTGAAGAGAGAGCCAGATGATGGGTAGGTAGACACTGGGTTCCTTGTGGCAAGACAAAGTCCCAGAGTCCCCTAAGCCAGGCCTCAAGGCTCTCCCACAAAATGGCGTTTCAAGGTACTCGGCTGCAACACGCACACTCCTTTCCAAGAACAATATACAAAGCCAGTGCGTGCAAACTTAACTCCAAGTGGATCAAAGACACAATGCAAGAAATGAAGCTGCCAAGCTCTTAGGGAGTCACGGGAGTACGTCTCCGAGGTCTTGTATCTGATGATAGATTCTTAAATACGACACCAAAATGCAGAAGAAACAGATGAAGAAAATGGGTGAGTGGGCCGGATTCAAATGGAAAAAATGTTGTGCTTCAAAGACCGCTGCCGAGAATGTAGAAACATGACCCAGAGGATGGAGGAAATATTTACAAATCACAAGTTTGATAAAGGTCTCATGCCCAGACCAGACAAAGAGCTCTTAAAATTTGCCAGTAATGACGAGAACCCAGTTTTAAACCAGGCAAGGGGCCGAAGTGATGTTTCTCTAGAGCAACGGTGTTCTGGATGGGTGGATAGGTGGTGGAGAGATGGCTCAGCAGTTAGGAGCTCTTGATGCTTCTGCGGATTACCTGAGTTTGGTTCCCAACCCTGAGGTAAGATGCTCACAACCGCCTGTACCCCCAGTTCCAGTGGGATCCAGGGGTTCTGGCCTTTGCAAGTGGCCACACTCAGACCTTTCTTTGTTGATAACGGGAATGTAGGCCAGTGCAGATGCAGTGACCAATATCTTGGCAATCCCTCCAACATTAACCAAGGAATTACTATCCGACAACAGAAACAATCCCAGGCTTGTGCTCAAGAGACTAGAAGGTGCATCTTCATCCAAGAACGAGCAGGTTCATGACATTGTTCACAAGAGCCAACAGACAAAAACAACCCATGTCCAGATGAATGGATAAAAACAATATGGAAGCTAGGATCATGGCTCACATCTGTAATCTCAGCATTCAGGAGTCTGAGGCAGGAGGATTGCTGAGTTCAGGCCAGCCTAAGCTACAGAATCAGACCTATATCTTAGTTTTTTTCCCTACCACTGTGAAGAAATATGCAGACAAAAGCGGCTTGAGGGAGGCTGGAGATATGATCAGCACTTAGGAGCACTGTCGTCTCTGCCAGAGGATTGAAGTTCAATCCCCCTCGCCCACGACTGCTTACAACTGTAATTCCGGTATCTGATGCTCTCTCCTAGGCCCACACCACATGAGCATGGTTCACAGACATACATGCAAACAAAACACCCATACACAGAAAATAAAAAGCAAGGAAAGTTTTACAGAGCAGCTTAAGAGGGGAAGGGTTTAATCTCAGCTCAGAGCTCAACATACATGTACCCCCATTCACTGTGGCAGGAAGTTGAGGCAGCAGGAGCCTGAAGCAGCTGGCCACATAGTATCTAGAGTCAAGAAGCAGAGAGGATGGATACACAGCCTAGGATTACTGGGTCAAGAATGACTCTACCCACAATTAATCTTCCCACGTCAATTAATAAAATCAAGCTAAACCCCTAGAGGCTTCTCTCCCAGTTTCTTCTAAACCTCACCAAGTTGGAAAATAATTCTATCATACGCCATCACAAAAAATAAAACAGATACCCACGGGGGTGCACAAGACAGGTAGAAGCAGAAGGATCAGAAATTCAAGGCTATTGGCTACATAGGGAATTTGAGGTTAGTCTGGGCTACGTGTAAATATATGTATTTTTCTTCCATATATAATATATACACATATACAATAAAAGAATTAACCACTTTTTAAAAGAAATTACTCAAAAGGCTGAAAGTGATGTATCCCTTTTACGAGCATTGTTTTTACCAGGTGACATAGCCCCCGGTTGGAGGGACAGATGTCCCCCTTCACACCTCAAATGGATTATCAAGGAATTGGGGGGGGGGTAAAGGGAGTATGGAGCAGGTGGCATTTCTAGTGTGGGCCACATGGTAACCTCTTTTACATCATGAGCACATATTTGGATCATATAAACCCTCAGAGGTATTAGCAGAGTCTGCCACCTGCCACCCTGGCCCTTCCAGGAGCCCTTCCCATCATATGGGGAAATTCACCTGACCTGGTCTGCATGTTCTGAGGCCAACCTGGGCTTAGCTACATCCTCACCATTAGTACTTAGCCACACCCCTGGTACATGATGAGCCTCGCCTCCTTGGTCTTCCACTCCCTAAGCCCTATGTTGGAGTGTAGACTCGAAGAGGAAGGCTCACAATGGTCAGGCATTCTCCGGTGGGGCACACACCTGTGCAGCCTGGCTGGTAGGCCCAGCCGAGCTGCCCCTTTGGAAACACTGAGTTCAGGGAACAAGAGAGAGAGAGTGGACCACATAGGCCCCTCACTCTGTGCTGCAGCTCTGCCCCCTTCGACTGCCCCCTTCTGTCAGTCAGCAGACAGCAGAGGCCTGGGCCTCAGTGTTCTCTCAGGACAGCTGAGGTGGCAGGGGAAGCCAGTGTTGGTGGGTCTCATCCTGTTGAAAATGTTCAAGAAAGCAGGAAGCATCTCCTAGACCAGAGACCATTCTCCAAGTCCTCCTTTGTGTCTGAGCTGAGGCAGGGGGATGGGGAGAGAGTGAACCCACAGTCACTGCTGGTTACTGGAGTCAAAGACCTTTCCTAAAAGCCTAGGGGCTGTCAGAGGCTCACCTGCCAGGGTCCATTAGCACAGGCCAGTGATTTGTGGGCTGCTCCTGTAAACACAGGGCTTAGAGAGGGGAGGGCAAGGGAAGCAAGGGCTCACCCTGTGCACCTGATTCTGGGGACACCCCTCCCAGGAAAGGGAGCCAGGCCAGGGGACCACCAGGGATGTTTGTGCTCACAGGGAGAGCAGCCTACCTGAATAGCCTCCTTTCCACCAGAGCAGGGGACAGAGTTAGAAGCAGGCACTCAAACATTCCCTACCCTCTGCCCGTGCCAAGCTGTGGCCACTGAGCCCTGTCTCCCAGAAGCAACATCTCCAACATCGGAGTCATCGGAACTTCCATGCTTCCAACCTCCATACTTGCTGGCATTTAGTGCTCCTTAGTGAATCTGTCTCCACTAGTGTCTCTTTGACAGAGGGAGCTTGCTAGAGGATGCTAAGAACCCCACCTCCCCAGCCATTGGCCATCGCTAGCCATCAGTCCTTGAATGAACAGATGAAGGATAAGTGAGGACTGGCAAGATGACTCAGTTGGTGAAGGGGCTTGCTTCCAAGCCTGCTGGTCATAGGTTCCATTCCTGGGACCCATGTGGTAGAAAGAAAACTGACTCCTGCAAGTTACCATCACCACCACCACCACCACCACACACACACACCACAGCACATGCACACACACACCAAAGCACGTGCACACACACACCATAGCACATGCATGCACACACACACACACCATAGCATGTGCATGAGCGTGTGCACGCGCGCACACACACACATCAAAGCACATGCACACACACACACCATAACATGTGCACGCACACACACACACACCAAAGTACGTGCACATACACACATCAAAGCACATGCACAAACACACACACACCATAGCATGTGCACGCACACACACACACACACACACCAAAGCACATGCACATACACACACCAAAGCACGTGCACATACACACACACCATAGCATGTGCACGCACACACACACACACCAAAGCACATGCACATACACACATCAAAGCACATGCACACACACACATCATAGCATGTGCACACATGCGCACTCACACACACAGTAATGGAATGTAATACAAAATAAATCAAGGAATAAATGAATTCTTGGGCATCTATCCTAAGCCAGGCTCTGTGTGTTTCGAAGCTGAACGCACAAGAGGTATTGGCTCACAGGGGGTCAGAGGAGGGTCCATGCTGAAGGAGATCCCTGCAAGAGGAAAGGTCTGGGGGAAGGTGCCCTAGGGAAGAGTGAATGCAAAGGCCCCCAGGCAATGCTGAGTGGCTGGGGCTCAAGCAGGATGCAGTCAGGGAGGAAAGAAGTGGAGGGAGGTTTCTGCCTCAGAAAATCTGCTGGCTCCTGGGTGAACCCCATCCCACCTCATAGGCAAACGAGTCTCACGTGAGCCCACCTGATTCACTAGTTCTCAAGATATAACACATAATTAATGCCACGATCTGGGCTTGCATCTCTCTGCCATTTGAAGTGCTTGGTCTCTTCTACCATAGCGATAAAATGTTAGAATGCTTGGAAGACAACACCGCCCACCCCCCCATTGCTCAGCCACCTTCTAGTTCAAACCCCAGGGGCTCTGCACCCTCGCACCCTGCCAGCACCCTATACCTTTGGGCTCCCTCTTACCTTCAGCACTTATGCTCAGGGGACCAAGTGGTCCCCAGAGTTCAGTCCTGGGAGGTGCATTGGGAAAAAGGAGTTATGTGCATTTGGGAGCTGCCTGGAAGAGCCTCCAGGTGCAAACGGCAGGTCCTGAGCAGTCCAAAATGGAACCCTGACCAGTTCACCATGCCTCTAGTCCCCGATGGCTTTCACTTTTCAGCCAAGGAAGGTGGGAGAGGTAGATAAGCTCCTTCACAAGGACATCAGAAAGAGGCTACTGTTCTATGTGCATGTGATGTCTGGAACCACAGCAGCTTCTCTGTGCCCATGAGAGGAAAAACCAGGCATAAGGCACCAAAGCTGTACCCTGTACCCTGATGGGGAAGATGGCTGTACCCATTACTCCTGTGCCATGTGAACTCAAGATCTAGTCCATCCCACATCTCTGACCCACATCACTTCCGGAACCGCCAGACGCAAAACTACAGACCCTACTCCATGGCACGATTTTCTTCACTGTTCCTTCTCTTACGAGCAAATGTTTTTTTCTGCAGATGTCTCCTTTTGGCATTCCTCATTAGAACATCGGCCCTGGAAGCTTGCGACATGAGCTTGTTTTTGCTCACACCCGTGTTTATGGCTTACAGCAAGAGCTGACAGAGATCAGCCGGACCCAGATGTGTGTCGCCCAGTGTTTGGTGAGTGTGCTTTTAGTGTGAGATGGTGTGAGTGGGCCATGCTAACTTTGAACCGCTGATTTCCCCACTCCTAATGCAGAGATAGGAAGAGGGCAGTGGTTTCCAGAAGCTGTGACCTTCATTAGGACTGACCAGAGGAAGGAGAAGAAAGAAAATAGCGGTTCTCATCCAGAGTTCATTTCTGAAATACAATGTAGCACAGTGGTTACAACTGACAGAGATGCAGGAGGAAGCGCTCACTTTTGACTCATTCATTTCGTGTGTGTGTGTGTGTGTGTGTGTGTGTGTGTGTGTGTGTAGTGTGCATGCATGTTTTTACATGAACATGTAATCACATACATGGAGGTTGATATAGGGAATAATCACTCTTACACCTAATCCATTAAGACAAAGTCTCTCTCAAAAAAAAAAAAAAAAACTGCAGAGGTTGCTAATATGGCTGGCCTTTCTAGACAGAGTTGGCTCTGGGACACTCTGTCTCCACATGGTAAGACCACCCCACCCACACATCATTTAAATATGGTATGTCTGGGGAATTTAAACTCTGGTCTTCACACTTTTTTGGCAGGTGACTTAGCAGAGCCATCTCCCCAGCCATGCTTCCATTTTAAAGGCATATCAACACAGGAAAATATAAGGGGCCTGGGAATAGGCGAGAATCGTGTTTGTTCCAGATTACACACAGCAGACAATGAGAGCAAGAGAAATAAGTCTGCATCTTGGTTCCTCACCTTCCTACACGTGTTACATACATGCAGCTGTGGATGAGGCTGTGGCAGGCACACCTCTGCCGCTGGAAGAGATGCACAGTTGTGCTTGTCCTCTGAAAGGTTGGTAGTGCTGGAGTCATACTTTACAGAGCAGTGTGAGCATCCTATCCCTCTGGGCTGTTTTGCAGTGTCCCTCCCCACCATGGCCAACTTGCTCCTAATCCATTCCTGGAGACAGGTGTGACCTGCCTGGAGGCCCTAGGAGCCAGGATCCCCTAAGGCAGGCAGTGGAAGGCCCTCCCTGGACAGATGGGAAGGCCCACCTACTGTACTGCACAGATCAAGGGCAGGCGGCAGCCTGGCTGGAGAGCCCTCTCAAGAGGCCGGAGATGAGGGGCCTCTGTGTATAATAAAGGTGACCAAGTGTCAGCTAGATGTGTTTATGCTCTTCCAAAGGCCCCAGCTGCCTCGTGGCCGGAAGGATGACTTCTCAACCAGTGGCCAAGAGGCCCTGCTTTAAATAGGTTCTGAGCCAAAAGGGTTTAGGATGGGCTTGGGTACATATTTGAGTCCCCTCCCACCCTAGCTAGCCCATGCCTCCTCCATGCAGAGCCTGGGGGTGCCAGTGGGTACCTTTGGTGACTTGCCAGTGTTCTCTGATGTACAGTTCTGGAGACACTCTGCAAGGGAGAAAGTCCAGCTCTCAGGATGTGTAGCTTCGGATGCTCCCAGTTCCTCAGGGGCCAAACTGGGGGCTCAGGCTGAGGAGCCTTATTTGTTATAAGGTCCCTTGTCTTCAGAGTGCCCATCCCTGACCTCTGTGGGGTCAGCTCCTTCCCAGGACTGGCACTTGGGACAGGCTCAGTACCCCACTAGTTCATCCCCTTGAGGCTTCTTCCTCCTGGTCTGTGGTGAGTTCCTATCAAGCATGGGAGTCTGGCCAGGATGTGACCTGAGGCAGTCAGCCAGGCTGCAGCAAGAAATCCTGTTCTCCAAAGTCCACCCTCTGAATGTCCAGGGCCTCCTTGGCCTCTCTGTAGGCACATGGGACTCTTAGCCAACTCTACCCAATCCCACTGTATCTCCTCACTCCTGAACAGGGGATCAGAAAACATACAGTGAACCCAAGATGCGGGGGCAAGGGGCTCACAGGGGACTCCAGGCCCGGCCCTATAGAGAGAACCTGAGGTACATGGAGGCATGAGGCATGAACAGGGGTGTGGATACTGAAGTGACTGTGGAAAGTGGTGTGATTCCTTCACCTTCCCTGCACCAGGAGCACTCGGAGCTGCTGCTGTTGCTGAAAGTAGAGAGGGTGGACCTGGAACAGGGAATGTAGTGTCCCAGCATATGGTCAGCATCTCTGCACCTAATACAGGCCACAGCCACTGCAGAGCCTAGAGTGGCCAGACCCTCAGATGGAAAGGGGCTGGCTGAGGGAATAAACATGAGGACTTGAATTTTTACTCCAGGACCTCGTGAAAAGCCAGGCATGATGATGTGTGCTTGTAGTCCCAATGCTTACAAAGTAGAGACAAGAGAATCTGTGGGCTCATTGGCCCACCAATCTAGCCTTACTGGTGAGCCCTGAGCCAATAAGATTCTCTCTCTCCTCTCTCTCTCTCTCTCTCTCTCTCTCTCTCTCTCTCTCTCTCTCTCTTTCTCTCTCTCTCTCTCATGTATACAGTGTTCTGCCTACATGTATGCCTGCATGCCAGAAGAACACTAGATCTCATTCTAGATGGTTGTAAGCCACCATGTAGTTGCGAGGAATTGAACTCAGGACCCATGGAAGAGCAGCTAGTGCTCTTAACCTCTGAACCATCTCCCTGTCTCAGAGGAAGTGGACAGTGTTCCTGAGAATGACACACTGTCCTCCAATCTCCATGTACACAGAGAGAGAGAAGGGAGAGAAGAGGAGGAGGAGGAAGAGGAGGAGGAGGAGGAGGAAGACTGGCTGAGTCACCAGGAGTGGAAGAAACATGCTTACCATGTTTCTTACCAACCTGAGTCTGATGTCCAGTCCTCAACCCCCGGTCCAGAGTCTGTATTAGGAATCCCCCAAGCAGGGAACCTGAGCTTCTGGGGACTCCTGTGACACCTGTGGCTTCAGCCCCATGTGTGTGGGGACAGTTGCAACTTCCCAAATATGCAGGAGTGAGACCACGCCTTTAGAGCCAGATCTCCGGACTCTGCTGCTCTGGTCCTCTGTACAGAAGACAATCCCCTGCCTGAGCCTGGGGGAAGATAAGAGGTGTTTCTAGGGTCACTACTGGGGTCTGTCCATCCTGTAGAAACCCTTGTTGGCCTCTGCTGTCCAAGTTGAAGTGGAAGGAGGTGTGGCCACAGCCAACATGACCAGACAGTGTTATCTGAGGCTCTTTGGGAAGTCTTTGGTGAGATGTCCTCTCTTTGAAGATAGTAGTGGCAGTGGACTCCCATAAGGCCACAGGGAATATGTGGGTAAACATGATTTATAGACTAATACATTCTCTCTAGCTTTTAGAAGCTTTGATCCATGGAGTCCTGTGATCTGGTGCTACTAAGCACCTACCACTAAGCCTGCAGACAGGAGTGTTGCATGTCAGGGCTTGTATGTCACCATGGCAACATCACTGCCAACTGATGGGAGTGACAGTAGAGCCCACAAAGATCTGCTGGGTGCCAAGTAGAGCAGGTGTATTTCACTTGATGCTGGCATAGCAGGTGTCTCCCATGGATACCACACGGCAGGTACTGATATCTGGGTGTTGCTTGGCCAGTATCTCATCTAGATATTGATTCGGCAGGTGGCTGGCCTGGATGCCACATGGCAGGTGTCTCACTTGGATATTGACATAGCAGGCATCTTACTGGAACTTCAGGACAGCAGGAGTTTCTTACCTGGAAGCCAGTACGGTAGCCATCTCACCTGAACAACACAGCAGGTGCCTCTCACCCAGATAGATGTCAGTACAAGCATGTTCTTTCCATTTGGGTGTCAGTACAGCAGGTACCTCGCCTGGATGCCAGCGTCTCACCTAAATGTTATATACCAAGAGCCATCAAGAGCAAACAAGAGCAGTGCTGAAGGATTGGGGATCTATACTTCAGGTGTGGAATGGACAGCGCACAGTCTGGTTCAAGCAGAAAGCTTACCAAATAGTAAATGGTGGCTTGTCTCTAGCCCCACTTAAGGCCAGCTGTGAGCAGTGGCTCCCTCTCTGGGCTCTGATGTCTGGGCTGAGGGGTTCATCCTTCAGGGCCATAGGCAGCAAAGGCTTTGGGGACACTGCCAGCAGTCATCCCTGTCCACCAGCCCTGGGCCTCAGGTCAGGTTTCCTTCTGCCATCATTAGGCAAATGTCAAACTCGGAGGGGCAGCCGTAATTTGGACAATTATGGCTGCTATTATTACTTCCTCTCCTTAAACAGGGGCCAAATTGCTCACTTAAACACAACCACCAGTGCTGGCCACAGGCGGAAAGGGCCACTGGTGGGGGGAGGGGACAGTTCGAAAGCTCACTAGCCCATGCATTGGTGACTGTCTGGCAGGTTTGGGTGACATCATGAAGTCGCTCTGCTGGGGGATTCAGGGGTCTTATGGACAAGCTGTGGTCATATCATAGGGGCTAGGCCAGCACACTGGCTCAGCTGGCCATTTTGGACGGGATGAGAGCGGTGATACCTCTTTGGAATTCAGTGGATGGTGTGGGCTGAGCTTCAGCCCAACAGGCTTGGCTTAGGGCTGGGTACAGTCAGAGAACTGGAAAGCCTCTGGCTGGTCTGGATTGTTCCCCATAGGAGACAACCTGAAGGCAAGATCATTCCTCAGGTACAAAGCAGGTCAAGGTGACCTTACGCTCCTGTGGGTAGGTGGCCCTAGGACCTGATCCCCAGCCTGGTGAGAAATGGGGGCCAGGGCAGGTGGCAGAATGAAGAGAGGGAAGGGGAGTCCAGACCTGTCCTACTTCTCAGAGTACATGAAGCCAAGTAATAATTGCTGGAAGGACAGCAAGCACTTATGTAGCACCAACTGTGTGCATTTTCTTTCTCTCCTTGTTTCTTTCTTTCTTCCTTTCCTTCAAAACAGGGTTTCTCTGGATAGCCCTGGCTATCCTGGAACTCACTCTATAGATCAGGCTGGCCTCAAACTTAGAGATCCATCACTTCTGAGTGCTGGGATTAAAGGCATGGGCCACCACCACCTGGTCTGTGTATTTTCTATACACTAATTCTAAATCCCCAGAGAAACCTTGAAAGTCAATTCCCATGGGAATAGTACACATTTCTGCCCATGGGGCCAGGGCTGCAGCTGCTTCAGTGAGATGCAGGATTGAGGCCATCCCAGTACAGCCTGGGACCTAGAATCCTCATGCTGATATATTATTCCTAAAACAACTAACCAATGTCATTTCATTACTGTGTACAAAGTGAGTGATCAGTGTTGGGGAGATCAATGCGATCTGGCCACCTCCTATTATAGCCAGTCCCATGAGGTGCTGGCATGATGTATGCAGTTAAGGACCCAATGGTGGTCACAGGCAGGGTGTCAAAACCAGCTTGATGCCAGGGACTGCCCCTCTGCACCTCACCTCCTTGAAAAGCTGATGTAACTGTCTCCTATTGCCTGGTACCTGCCCTGTCCTCATCCGCCCTGGAGCTGGACTCTCTCTGTACTGTCCTAGGAAGTCGGCTCACATGGCCTGACAGTGACCTTAGACCTTAGACACTTGTTCTGAGTATGTCAACATTTACAGCTTGGATGGTCAGAGAAAGTCCGCTTATCAGCTCCTCACTAACTGGAAGGCTGATGCTCACTAACTGTAATTTCTGTTGCTGTAATAAAACTCCACCGTCCCCAAAGTCCCTTGGGGGAGGAAAGGGTTTATTCGCCTTACAAGTTACTTCATTAAGGGGAATTGAGGAACTGAAGCAGAGGCCATGGAGGAATGCAGCTTACTGGCTTGTTTATTTCTTGTTAGCATAGGGCCCAGGCCCACCTGCCTAGGGATGACACCACCCACAGTGGGCCAGGCCCTCCTGCATCAATTTACCAATTAAGAAAATGCCCCCCACAGCCATGCCCACAGGAAGTATCATAGAGGTGATTTCTCAATGGGAGATTACCTCTTCCCAGGTGATCTCAGTTTGTCACCTGGAAGTGGTTGTTGCTGACCCTGCAAGCATTCAGCCCCATAAGTCTCCATTGTGACTCTGACATTGTGCTGGTTTGGCTCACAAGAGGCAGCCACAGCTCCCTGCAGGTTCGGGCCTTTCTAATATGGGGCTCTCTTCTAAAATGAGGACTCTCTGGGACTGGCTGAGGTTTGGCCCTCAGAGATCCCCCAGCCTGGTCTTCGCTATGCAAAGATACAGACACTAAGACAGCCTATACGGGAAGCTCTGGAGAGCCCAGGGCTGGGTAATCAGGAGGAAGGTCTCCCCAGGGAGTGATTTTGAAGCTTGTCTTAGTCAGGGTTTCTATTGCTGAGATGAAACACCATGACCAAAAGCAAATTGAGGAGGAAAGGGTTTATTTGGTTCATACTTCTGTCTCACTGTTCATTAGAGAAAGTCAGGACAAGAACTCAAGCAGGGCAACCAGGAGGAGGGAGCAGAGGCCATGGAAGAGGTACTGCTTACTGGTTTGCCCCCTCTGGCTTGATTGGTCTGCTTTCTTAAAGCACTCAAGACCACTGGCCCAAGGTGGCACCATCTACAATGGGCTGGGCGCTCCCACATCAATCACTAGTTAAGAAAATGCCCTTCAGGCTTGTCTGCAGCCCTATCTTATGGAGACATTTTTTCAAATGAGGCTCCTTCCTCTCTGATGACTTTAGCTTGTCTAGTTAATGTAAAACTATCCAATACAAAGCTGCAGGTAAGATCCCCAGAGGAAACCCACGTTTGCACACCTCAACCTCATGAGCAGGTAAGCTGTAGAAGCATGTATCATACGTATGAACACAGCAGGATTCACACACCACCCCTTCGGCACCAGCTATTGATAGCGTCCCAACTGGGTGCTGGCATGGGGCTTTTGCAAGAAGTTCCCTGCTCACATTAAACATCTGCTGGCATGCTGATTGTGGACCAATTTCCCACAGGTGGTCTTTATAGGACACTTCTTTTTATTTTATTGTTTATGCTTGCACGAATGTGTGTGTGTGTGTGTGTGTGTGTGTGTGTGTGTTTAATACTGCTGGTCAACTTGACAAGACCTAGAATCACTGAGGAGACAAACTCCTAGACATGTCTGTGACAGAGTTAATTTATGGAGGAAGATTCACCCTAAATGTGGGCAGAACCATCTCATGGGCTGAGGTTCTGGATCGAACAAGAAGAAAGCAGGTTGAACAAGCAGCATTCATCTGTCTCTGCTTCCTGACCCCAGAGTAACGATAAGCCGCTGCCTCATCTCCCACGGCCATTCTTCCCTCCCATGATGGGCTGTATCCCCTCAAACCTTGAGCAAGACAAAATCCCTTTGTCCCTTAAGTTGCTCTGTCCTTCATAGATGTTTGAAGTACTACTAGTCTGTCTTCTAGTTCATTGCTTCCTTTCTCTGTCCAACCCAGTCCACAAGGCAACCTGAAGCCTGCATTTTTCCATGTAGACACTCTTCCACAGAGCTACACCCCAGGCAGGTACTCTACCTCAGAGCTGCACAGCCCATGAACATGTGCATGGAACGCATTATTGGTGTTCTGTTTAAACTTATTACCAAACCTGTGGTTTTGTGGACTTTCTGTTCCCTTCACTAAGTTTTGTAGTTTTTGTTCTTTACCTCTGGGGTCTATAGAGTTTGTTCAGGGTTGATCTTGTTTAAAATGTGTGTCTAGGATTTTTTCTGGATATATATGATGACAACTGCTTTAGTAATATATATCGGAAAACTATTATCTCTATTAAATTGTGCTTGCGTCTTTTTCTGGGCTGTCTGCTCCAGCTCCATTGATCTAAGCATCTCTCTTTGTCCCAGTCAATGCTTTTGTTGTTCTTCTGCAGAGTTGCCATGACCAAACATCAGAGACTGGATGGCTCAAATGACAGAAATCTACTTTCTGAGATGTGACTCCTGAGAAGCCTCCCCTCCCAGATTCCTGCTGGCCTCTATTTCTCTGTGTTCACATACAAGTGCCTGTGCATACAGAAAGGGACCTGGGGAGCTTGGTTTTCCTCTTTGTGTGTTGTATATATATTTGCATGCTTGCATGTGTGCTGGTATGCTTTCCCAAGGAAGAAGTCCGGTGTTTCTCTTCCTTATTCTTGGAGGCAGGGTCTTCCAGTGACCCTGGAGCTCACCCATGTTGCCAGACTAGCTGGCCGGTGAGCCCCAGGGATCCTCCTGTCTCCACCTCCCCAGCACTGAGGTTACATGTGCATGCAACCACACTTGGCTTCTCACATGGTTCTGGGATACACCTCCGGTCCCTTGCTAGTTCAACAAGCACTTCCCTAACTGGATTATCCTGTTCTTTAACTGCCTTTTTACATTGTAAACCAATATAAGAGTAATTGGTAGCAACCATGCCACAAACTCAACATTATGCTTTCTTGAAATTCATTCCACTAAAGAAATCAGTCTGATACTTGTTAACACACATTCTCAAGGCACAACCACAACGAAGTCAGAGTTTGCACAGAACGGCAAGATTCTCTTGGCAGTGTGTAAACCTCTGTCCATGGCACTCCACACTCTTCCTGCCCATAGTTTTAAAGTTTTCCACAAATAATCCAAAGTCGGAAAGGTCACATGGTCAGGGTTATGATATCAAGTTCTGCTTTTAGTTACATTTCTGTGGCTGGAGTAAAACAGGGTGACCAAACGTGGGATAAGGGAGGGAAAAAAGGTTTATTGTTTATAGTTCCAAAGTGGGTAAAGCCATCCGCCATAGAGGGAGCATCACAAGAGCAGGGAGGGAAGACAGCTCTGCAGGTCATGGTACAAAGAGAAGGTGTCACAAGAATCTACTGCAGGCACTGGCGGCAGGCACTGGCGAGGTGGATCACTGGTTCCGAGTGTTTGCTGCTCTTCTGAAGGACCTGAGTTCAGATCTCAGCACCCATACCAGATGGCTCACAATCTCTTGTCACCCCAGCTCCAGAAGCTCTGGAGCTCGCTACTGGCCCCCACAGGTACCATATTCATTCGTGTATACACCCACCCCACCCCCATACACTCAGGCACATAATTAATTTTTTTTTAAAAAGAAGAGTCTCCTACAGGCAACTAGAGCCCAAACCTACTGGAGAACTCAAGGGATCTGCAGAACTTGCCACTCAGAGAGACGCAGACTGGGGACAAGGCAGCTGGCGAGCTGGCTGAAGGAGTGTCCTGAGGACCAATCTGGAAGATGTGTTACACTTGACACAGACAAGGCTCTGGGGGTGGGGCTCATCAAGAGTTAGTGTTGGTGCCAATAGGGGGATGCAGGTAAGAGAAGGCAAGTGGAAAAGGTGGGAGCATGGTGCTGGCCAAAGGACAGTTCAAAGGGAATGGCTCTTCAGCTGGGGAGTTCCCAAATTTGAGAGGAGACAAGGCAGGGTGCTTGCCTAACATGCATGCAGCTCTCGGTTCCATCCCTATCGCGGCATAAGCCAGGTGCGATGGTACACTTTGGCAATCCTGGAAGGGCCTCAAGTTCAAGGTCTGCTTTGAATTTGAACATGAGGCCTTGCCTCAAAATAAAACAACAGGAAGTAAGAAAAAAGGGAGGAAGGGGCAAAGGGAGAGAGGGAAAACAAGGGAAGACCAATATGTCTTCTGGTTGGATAGCTGTTTTCTAGAAGCTTCTCCACCCAGATGCCCAGGGTCCAGCAGCATAGGTCTCTGCTGAGAGCTTTACCTGAAGAGCAGCTGCCTCCCCAGAGCACCCTTTTCTCCAGGGATCCTGGGTTTTACGGGAGAAATAGGCTCAATGAGCTTATACCGGAAGTAAGTTGGATCCAGGCAGGTCCCGGAGTGTCCCTGCCCAGGAACCCCGTTCCTGATCGTCCATGGTCCAGAAACAAGTGTTGAAAGGCCGTGCCTCCCGTTCCTCTCCACATCTCATGAATTAAAAACAATGTTCCTGAGGTCATTTCCATGGGGCTTGTGGGTTGGCTGTGTAAATATTTGGCCTTCGGGGCTCTTCGCAGCCAAGCTCCTCCGGGCGCTGACGTTAAACACACTGCAGGAAGAATGCAATTGGCTTCAGGAAGCCCCCAGAGCCGGGCGCTCAGAGGGCGTCTGCTCAGAGTAATGTTTGACAACACAAAGCCCATTTTTCCTATGACTTTTTCTCATTTAAGACAAGAAGGATCGCCCTCTGCTCGCCAGTGTGCATACTCAACCAGTCATTAATACGCAGGCATTTTAAAACATTTGCAATCAGAAAGGTCTGGGTTTTCTCATTGCTTTAAAGAGTTGGGGAGATTTGAGAGTGAGAGCAGGGGATGAGGGTGGGGAGCAAGAGTGGGAGGGAGAAGAGAGAATAAAGAGGAGAGGGGGCGGGGCAGAAAATAGCTCCAGTGTCCACGGAGGACAGTCTCGTGAAAGTGTCCTCTGTGTCTGTGACAATGCTTTTCATCTGTGAAAAGCCAGCCCAGGGACACATATGTAAGTGGCCAGGGATGTTTTAGTGCAAGCCCAGAAGTTTCCCCTTGGTGCCATGGGGGCTAAGGCTGTGCATGGCAGCAGCCACTGGAGTTCCTCTGGGTGGGGGTAAGTTTGGGGATCTTTAACTTTATTCTTTATTAAGATGAGATATGAATATCCCGGGGCTGCCCCAAAAGACCCGAACCTTAGTGGTTTAAGCATAGTCACACAGTTATGGAGTCTGGAAGGCTGAAGCCAAGGTGCTGGCTGGACTACACTATTTCTGAAAGTGCTGGGGGCAGTCCTCTTTGCTTTTGCTGTAGAGGCTGCCAAGCTTAGATTCTTCTTGGCTTGTGGCCTCAACACTTTTGTCCTTGTCTCAGAAGCCATGCCACCATGGTCTCCTGTGCTTGTGTGTGTCCTTCTTATAAAAATACCCTGCATACTGGATGAGGATGCAGATCCGGTGTGGGATCACTATAACCCATCACATCTGTTTCCAAATGAAGAGCATCCCAAGTTCCTATGGCCCAGGACTTTAGCGGAACTTCTTGTGGGAACTCAGTGCATTGCATAACACGCCAGGATGAGAAAATGGCCCTGTGTAAGTGGAGGGTGATGGTAAGGTGCCCATAGCTAGAAAACTGTGTTTCCGACAGTCACAGTTTCCTCCCAGATCTAGCGGGCACCTCAGGGAACCCTCACTTAGGATTCCATCCCTAGGGAGGCAGCCATGCCCCACAAAGAGGATGGGTTCCCAGAAGACCTAAGCTGGAGGACCCCAAGAGAAGGGTCTGAGGTCAGAGTCAGCCATCCTCACTATTAACCATGAGTCTTAGGGAACAATAACCTGGTTTATTATGAATGACAGAGAGAACTGGGGATGCTCTGATGGGACAGAGACACACTAGGCATGTCATATCAGGCTATCTTATGAATGCTGTCCTTTCTGAGGGCAGATCTGGAGCACTAGGTCTCTCACAAAGGCAGGGTTGACAGGACTCCAGCAACGAGCATTGTCCTCTCTGTCGGAGGACCACAATGAGAGGGAAAGCCTGGGAGGAGGGCAGGGGCATTGTGATCGAGGGTGACTCAGGCAGAAAGAAAATGAAACCCTGGACTCCTCAATTAAGGCTAGTACACATGATTTTCCGTGACACGTATGTTGTCTGAAACATAAAAGAAATAAGCACCCAGAGCCACCATGAGTCTGAGGCAGCCACCCCCATTTTCCACATTGAGCTCCGTATGCTTAGACCCATATCCTGTGTACCTCCTCCTTACGTGATGTAAAGTGTCCCTTCACTATGTTTAATTTTTTTTTTTTAATGGATGTGTGCACCACTTGTGGCCATATGTCTTAAAATACTGTGGTGGCTTAAATATGCTTGGCCCATGGAGTGGCACTGTTAGGAGATATGACCTTGCAGGAGTAGGTGTGGCCTTGTTGGAAGAAGTGTGTCACTGTGGGTGTGGGCTTTGAGATCCTCCTCCTAGCCAAGTGGGAGACAGTCTTCTGTTGGCCTTTGAACAAGATGTAGGACTCTCAACTCCTCCAGAGCCATGCCTGCCTGGACACTGCCATGCTTTGGACCATGATGATAATGGATTAAACCTCTGAACCTGTAATCCAGCCCCAATTAAATGTCCTTTATATGAGTTGCCTTGGTCATGGTATCTCTTACATCAATGGAAACCCTCACTAAGACAAATACCCATGAGCTGATAGCAGCACATAGAGCTGGGTTCTAAAGGGCATGTTGAACTCGAAGTGAGGTCCTGGGCCACCAGGAAATTAGACTTCCAACCATTCAAGGCCAGCTTCAAAGCCAGTCTCTGAGAGGAGAAGATGGAATCAGAAGCAAATACCAACCAAACAACATGATGTGCAGGACAAACAGGACCCCATTGGGGTAGAAAGACTGGCCCAACCTAGGCAGTGGAACATAACCAAGAAGGGTGAGGTTCCGCCTACTCCTGTGAGTGCCTGTGGTCCCCATGGAAGGTGACCAACAGCTGTCCTTTCGGTGGGGGAGGGGACATCAGCCTCTGGGTCCTTATACAGAGACTCATCAGCCTTATACAGAGATAGGACACCAGCCACCTAGAGACACCACAGACCATCTCCACCCACTCACAGGAGCAAATGGCTCCTCACTAAGCCTGGCTGCATGAACATAGTCCAGACAAAGTCCAGCAGCCATCCCAGCACAGGCTGAACTGGTCTCATCTCCAGCATGGCTCCTGCCTATGCCAGGGATCTAACAGAGTTACACTGAGCTGCCATCTATAGAATGGGTCATACATCTCTCTACTGAGACTGCTAGGCATGCAGACAGGACAGTGATGAGCAGCTGGACCATTATAAAGGCCCTTCAGCTTCTGGTGCCAAATCCTGCATGTCTAAAGGTCCAACCTTGAGCATGGTTCATAGACAGCCATGTTTCAGCCAGCCGTACCTGGAACCCCATGTGAGGCAGTGGGATGCTGAGAATGGGGATCTTAGCGATCTACTGCTTTAAGATCCAGTGCCCAGTCTGCCTCAGCTACTTCTTTCTAATCTATCATCATTCTTCTGGTTTTCTCAAGGATTCTGGGCTGTGGTGGTCCAAAGTCCTGGTTTGAAACTGGGTCCTTTCTACAAATCAGATAGATGTGTATTGTCCTGACTCATGGCTGCTTAAGTAAGTGGGGTACATGTGGAAGGTAGCCTGTCAGGGAGGGACAATTCCCATCCTCAGCGTAAGCCATATACAATGGCTTTGGACCACTGACCCTGGAAATGCCAGCTGCCCTGGAAACTGTCCCTTCCCAACAGACAGGTCAGACTCTTGCCCAGGACATTTTCCTTCTGTCCCTGGGTAGTGACCATGAACAACGGAAGCAGGGGGAGAGGGAGAGGGAGAGGGAGAGGGAGAGGGAGAGGGAGAGGGAGAGGGAGAGGGAGAGGGAGAGAGAGAGAGAGAGAGAGAGAGGGAAAGAGAGCCCAACTCCCTGAAGAAGAAAGGAGGGGACAATTCCCCTTTGGTCCAGTGGTTCAGTCCAGTGGTTCAGGTGAAACTTCTAGATGTCTAAAAGTTACTCTGAATTCAAAAGGTGGGTAAAAAGCAAAGCAAAGAAAACACCTGGCCAGCCCCTGCCACAACTACCTACAGAGGGAAAGGTAGCCATGGCAACGCCTGACCCCTAAGCTCCCAAGAACTGTCAGCCCCCTTCACTGCCCAGTCCCCTCTACCACAGAGCTGTGAGGCTGGTGCCTCAGAGTCTCAGAGCACAGCTGTGGAGGGACCCAGTGGAGGCCAAGAGGCTGAGGGTAGTCTCCACGAGATCTCCACTCGTCACCCTCTGCCTGACCCATACCTAGGAAGATTCCAAACTCTGTGCGTGTGTGTGTGTGTATGTGTGTGTGTGTGTGTGTGTGTGTGTGTGTGTGTGTGTGTGTGTAGGCTGGGACCCCAGCTCAGTCCCTGGAATGCTTTCCTAGCATGCACAAGCCTTGGGTTTGATTCCCCAGCAACTCACAGAACTACAGCGTTGGCACTCACCTGTAATCCCAACACTTGGAAGCTGGAGGCAAGAGTTATTCACAGCTACATAGGGAGTCAGGTCAGCCAGGGCTTCAGGAAACCCTGTCTCAAACAACAGCATCACCCAAAATCCATATGTGCAGGACTTCCGAGCCTGGGCACCCAGGAGCCCAGGGGTACCACCCTAGCACTGTTATCTGGGGTGCCTTTCACAGGCTTGACGGGCCTCTCATTCCTACGATCCCTCATTCCTGATTCCTTAGCTGCTTATTCTCAGCCGTGTGAAGAAGTCATAAACCATGGAGCCTGCCCAGGTATTTATTTTAGTTAGTAAAAATGCTTTGCACTTTGCCAAGAGCCATTTGCCTTTAATTGGAAACTTTTGAGGCATTAAGAACACACCGGGGTTCAGGACCGTCTGCAGGCTGTGGAGTCATCGATCATACGAGGGAGGCTTTGGACCAGGTGGAGCAAAGGCAGCCTTTTAGTGAATCCGCCTCCCTTAATGGACTCATTTATAACTCGCAAGACTGGGTCGAAGGCGCTTTTCCTCCATAGCTTCAAGGAGGCCTGCCAGCATGGTGGAAAGCAGCTCGCAGCTGCTGACTGTGATTGAGCAAGCCAGGAAAACCAAAACAGGAGGAGACAAAGGCGAGTGGAAGGAGGGGCCTGTGCTCTGACGTACACTGGCAGACATCTCTGTACTATGCCAGAGGCTGGAACAGAGAGAGATGCCATCTTCAGCTCATTCTAGAAATATTGAGCCATTAGCTTGGATCAGAGAGCTCCCCTTGGATGTCAGACCTCTGGCCAGAACACCTCTCAGCCCTATGACTGTGCTGGCTTATATGATGACCCCCCCCCACCCCCAACTCAGTAACTGAGAACAGCACGCTTTTATTAACATGTAGCTTTTGTGAATCTGGAGTGTGGGGACAGCTTGGTCACCTGGCTCTGGATCTGGGTCTGCCCTGAGGCTGCAGGTGCCTTGTCAGGTGACTACTGGAACTGGTAGACCTGCCTCTGAGCACACTCTATGGCTGCTGGCTAGAAATCTCAGCTTCCCACCACAGGGGCCTATCCCATGGCTGTCTGAGAACACTTGAACACGGCAAGTGACCTGCCCCAGAGTACGTGATCGGAGGAATTGAAAGTAGGGAGGGAGCAGACAGACAGACAGAGAAAGTATGCAGAAATAATTACCCTCACCTCGTCTACTTTCTGTCAAATATTGGGTTGAACACTATCCCTCAAGACCCAGGCATACCCAGAAACTTGGGATATAAACTGGTTGGGAGACAGGATCCTGCGAATATGATTAAGATAAGGTTAGAGCAGGCTAGCCTGAGACTTATTTCTAAATTCATAGAAGATAACCACTGACAGATATAGAACCAAAGGAAATGCCAGGAGGCCTGTGATCAAGAGGGCGGAGGTTGGGGTGATGGTTCTATAAGCCAAGTGTTATCTGTAGGCCTTGAATGTGCCCAGGAGCCTCTGTATCAATGGCTTGATCCCCATCCCAGGTGCTACTGCAGGGTGGTGGAAACTTCAGGGAGTGGGGCCAAGTGGAAGGAGGTTAGAGAATGGTGGTCTTCAAGAGAATATTGGGATGCTGCCCTTTCCTCTCTCTGCTTCTTGTTTGCTGTGAGGTGAGTAACCTCCCATCACCTGCTTCCACTGCGCTGACCAAGCCCAAGGCAATGGAGCCAGATGTTGATGGCCCCAGACAATGGAGCCAGATGTTGGTAGCCCCCAAACTTTGAGGCTCTGGGCCCAAATCAACCTTCCCAGTTGTTAGCTTAGGGTGTTTCACCACAGGAACGGAAGGCTGACCCAGCATGCTACAGACTGCCAACAGCATGAGAATTGGAACAGAGGCTTGAGACAGATGTCCCCTTTAGAATTTCAGGAGGACACAATCCTGGCTGACACACTGACTCCAAAGCCCTGGCCTCTAGAACTGAGAGAAGATAAATCCATGCCACGCAAGCCACCTCCTTCACCGAGTTATCACAACAGGAGCTTTGAACCAGCCTGGGCTACATAGTGAGAAGAAAGTTGCTGCTCCACACCCAACTGGTCTAGGGTGGTGGGGAACACAGCAGAACCAGTGAGTCTGTGGGTGGGGCCTCGGCTGCATCTTCTGCTTCGAGGTGGGTTCCTGGGTCAGAAGCAACATCATACCAGGGGATAAGGTATCCCACCAGCAGCAGTTTAGACAGCTGTGTTTCTGCAGGCTGGGCAAATGCCAGTGCCAACCATGATACCCAAATCCCTAAATTGGGAAGAAATTAAAATAAGAGAAGTTTCGGTGTTGTTTACTTTTATTTGCATTTATTTTATGCTGAATTTATTCCTGTACCGTAAGGCTTTGTTTCTTCAGTTTTTTGTGGGTATCTCCTTCTTCTGTGCAACCTCCTCTTCTGGCTTCGGAGCAATGTGTTCCTTTTCAGTGAGGATAATCTCCGCATGGCAGGGGGAGCTCACACATGAGCTAATCCAGCCAGGAGCTCTGTGAGTTTGTCCTGGGATCTTTGGTGCTTCGTTCACATGACTAGAGAACCTACAGCTAAGCCCTTCTGTTCAACATCACTCTCTGCATTTGTAACCACCTACACCCAAAATTCAGCACTTTTTTTTTTTTCCACCAACCCCGTGTCCAGCCTCACTGTTTGCCCTGGATGCACCTACCAACCCCGCTGTTATACCATCAGAATGGTGCAAGTGGCTTCTTTAAAGTGACACCTTGGGTACTTGGTGGCTTTCCGGGTATACACAATCTTGACAGCCTGTGAAGTTTCCCAGGTATTCCTAAAGTGAAAGTGAGACTGAACAGTTTGATTTGCATGATTTTGTAGGGGCTTCTGAGTTAAGAGAGTAACAAAGCATCTTCACAGGTCACCTCAGGAAGAGAGGGGAACTTTTTTTTTTAAGGAGGAAAAAACCCTACAAAGACAATTGAATATATGAAAGAGAGCGTTATGGGATAGATTCTGGGAAATCGCATGGAGACAACCAGGGTCAGGCTGGCCTTCCTGTAGTGATCACTTTTTTCCCAGAACATGGAGAGTCTGTTGAAGGCACTCACATGCACGCCTTCCTGGTCTTGTTCTTTCTAAGGCTCTTCTGTGGTTCAGCATTCACTAACACACACATCCCTGTTAAACTGTCCCATCTTGGATGCATATGTTTAAGCTTCAGGCTCAGAAGTGCACTCCATCCGGAAGCTTGTCCTCACATACAGACTGTCACTGAGCTGACAGGCAATATGTGTGACCCAGCAGCAACACCCCTGCATAAATGTCTCTCTGTCCTCTTTGTCAGTGTCCCTGCTCGGCCTCCTCAGGCAATGGCAGCCTTTCCTTGTTGCTGTGTCAGGTTTCTGTCTCATCAGATCCTGTTTGCCTGATGATGGAGTTCGGCCCTCTTGCATAACCCTTTTCTCCCTTGTCAATTGCAGTTTGGGGGATTATTTTTGTCAAGATTCCCATTGCATGTAATTTTAAAAACACTCTTGCTCCTGCTAGGCTCTGGGATCAGCAGCCACCCTCCGGCCATCTCACTCAGTCCCCACAGCTAGCAGATGCCTTTCCCATAAGTTCTGGGAGCTGTGATCACTCAACACTGACCAAGCACCTCCTCAGTTAGCTCCACCAACCGCCAACTGCCAACCACCACCAACCGACCCGCCGCTGTGCCCTTTCTCCTGCCCACCTGAGTCACCTCGGATGGAAAACACCAGACAGCCTTAATATTTTAAAACCAACCAGATAACACAACCGCTGGGCATGAAATCTATTGTCCTAAACTCATCAGTTGTCCTATATCAGAATTCTTCAGGTAGTGGGGACTGCCACATGGGCCCCCAGGCCTACATGGTATATGTGCTTCTCCCTTCAAAGTCTGGCTAAAAAGCCTCTCTCTCTCTCTCTCTCTCTCTCTCTCTCTCTCTCTCTCCTCTTCCTCTTCCTCTTCCTCTTCCTCTTCCTCTTCCTTCTGCGACCTGGAAATCCCACCTCTATACCTTTGCCCAGCAATTGGCTTCTACCATCTTTATTGACATCATCAAGAAACAATTAGGGAACCAGATTTTATTTATCAGCTCCTCCCCCTACAGATTCCAGTGTTTGGGAAGACAGTCTTTTAAAGCTATGATTTGGGGAGCTTTACATTTTAGTGATTTTGCTCTTTTGAGGACCAAATTTGAGATTACAGTGTATCTTTTGAAAGTGTGGCGGGTCCTCCAGGCTTAGGATATAATAGCAGAGCAAGAGTGGACTCAAAGGAGATCAGTCATCTCTTGCAATCAAGGTCTTGCTACCACATCCCAGCAACTGGAAGTTCACCTGCCAAAGGCTCCAAACAGCAGCTGCCACCAACACCCCAAGCACCATTGGATCTGCTGGATCTGGTAGTCCAAGTCTCCACGTCACCTGCACAACGCCCTGGACCTATTGCAATGGACTACAATCCTAGGCCACACCCAAAGCCTGCCTCTTTTGGGTGGCTCAGTCAACAGGTCAGAGCTACAACCCATGGGTGTTAAGAAGCCCACCTGGCCTCAGGCCTTTTTCTTGATTGTGCTCAAGAGTGGCCAGATGCAAGATGATTCTTCACCTTGTGTGATGGCTAACACAGATTGCTAACAAGACAGGGTCTAGAGCCACCTGGAGACAGACCTCTGGGCATGTCACATCTGTGAGGGGAAGTCCTGGATTGTCTCTGCTGTAGCATGTAAATGTCTTACCCATCTGTCTGGAGTTCTTGCCATTTCCTTACTAGGTATGATCAGCACAATGCTGTCAATCCAATAGACCAGCAAGATGTCAGGGAAAGATGGGAGTGATTCCTGTGAGCAAATTATAGCCAAGCTAGAGAGTTGGCATGCCTCTGAGCAAGGACTGTGGCTAAAGATGTATTGCTGGCCTTGTCGGCTAAAAGCAAACCACTTCTTGTTGTGTCCATGGACAGGGGTGTTGGAGAAGTATTTGTTGAATCTGTGGCTGCACGTCAGGTCCCAGGGCACGAGTTCACATATCCAAGTAATAAAACCACATGGCAGCTATAAGTATAGTCTCCACTTGGCAGAGTTTAGGACAGTCCCATCCCTCTCCCGAATCTGTTTCTTTTTCTGAATGCAAATAGGAGATATAAATAGGGACATAGAAGTCACCTCCTTATACCTCTGGTTTCCCAAAGAATTATACTCACTTGATTGTTCTGGTGGTGGGGGTGATTCTAACAGATCCTACATGGTCCTTTCCACCTTCTTGGTCCTCACGTCATATACTGAAGAACAAATGTGAGATTCTCCCAGGTCCAGAGTCTTAAGGACTCCAGCACATTCCTGGAAACTATACATGAGGGCTGCATACCCTGTATGATCTGGGATGGTTCCTGTAGTTCATGTTCATCAGCCACCATCACACCAGCATTACCTACTATAACATTAAGCCCCAAATACCCAACACCTTCTTCCTGCCTGACACTGTGCCCCTTTAGCCGTTGTTTGACAGCCATGGTATCTGTTCATTCTCATGTGTATTCCCCCAGATTTCTGTCTGAGTTGGTGCGCATCAAATGGATAGTTTGCAGATGAAGCAAATTTCCTCCTGGATCACGAACGCCTCCTGCCTTGCCTAGAGCGCTGCTGTGCTTTGTGTGTAGGTTTAAACTGGTGGCTAGCCTTTTCTTTCCTTCTCCTCTTCTCCCAGCACCTAGAGAGCAAACCCAGGGCTTCACACATGCTAGGCAAATGCTGTACCACTTGCTGTAACTACCCCAAGGCTAGTTACAATCCCTAAACCAAAAAACACACGACACAGGTGAGTCCTGCGGAAAGCAAGCAGTACACTGTGATACAGCTGTCTGAGATGGGGAAGCCTCTCCGATCCTGCACTTAGAGTGTGTACCTTCCCAGGCAGGGCAGGAAAATGGAGATGGCTCTTCAGACCCCATAGGCTGAAATCTACCTTCCCAGGTGGGCAAGAAGAACTGCTTCTATCAACAAAGGAAATGCAATAGGCTTTCAAAGCTGCTGCCCCTGACTCCACTCAGCTTGTCCCCTCGACCTCTGTCTACTGGAACTTGAAGATGCCCATTCTTTCTCACTTGATGCTTTTATACTTTAACGAAAAGACAATGGGAGGTTGAGAATATTGCCTTCTCACAGAGTTGACTACCGTGAGCAATGATTCAGCCACGCACAAAATGAGATTCTTTCAAGCTTTCTTTGCAGAAATCTCAGTCCCTCGGCTGTTGGGAACAAGGATGTCAAAGCAGCCAGAGACTCTTGCGTCATTGATGAAGAACTTGAATAGGAATTGGAAGCCGGGGTCCCTGTTTTCTTCCAGTCCCCTCATAAATAAAGAATAACCACTCAGAGCCCTCAGAGCCATTGAAGATGATATTTAACTCAAATGATGCTCTAATGTAGCAAATATTTGGCTACTCAGACCCCCTCTACCTCTTTTATTACAAATGCCCATCAGGATTAATCTCAATATTCCTCCACATCCCAAGACTGTTTTCATGGGTGTTTGCAGTGCCGGGGCTTGAACCCAGGTCCTTGCAGGTACTAGGCAAAGGCTCTACCACCGAGATAGCTAATAAGCTCCATCCAGAGTCCTGGCACCGTTTTATTTACCAAGAAGAATAAGGTTATTAGTACCTTTAAATCTTTTAAGACTAGATAACCAGTTCCAGAAACCTACAACCAATACAGAGAACGAAGCTGTGTGATTCGGTCTCTGTGGCATTGACATCTGTATCAGGCAAGGTTCACACGGGGTCGGTGTTCTGGAAATACACAGATGGAGTATCTAAACTTGAGAATTAATGTTTGTGATGAAATGGTTACAAAGCTCTGCATTCTGATCTGATGACAGAAAAAGCCTCACTAGAAATTACAAAGTAGATGGTAATGAGACAAATGTGCCCACAGGGTGAACTGCAGGATGAAACACGGTGAATAATTACAGCCTCTGCTTTAACATAGACTCAAGCCAGGTGCAGCACCACGCACCTGACACCCCAGCGCTCAGGAGGCTGAGGAAGGTGGATTACAATTCCAAAGCCAGCCTGGGCTGCATAGTGAGACTCAAAGTCATTAAACTATTAATAAGCTAATTAATTAAAGATAGACGCCTAGTAGAAACTTCTCCAGGGCAAAGACTGCTACTGACAATAATTCTCTATCAATAGATTTTGTTATAAAAATACAACATCCTGTTATCTATAAGCAACCATTATGGTTGATGTTTAAAATTTTCTATAAGATCTGCATGTTTGTGATTTTTTTATTTGAATAAAATATCATTTATGACTTTGGTCTCCTCATCAAATTTCTCCTGACGTTTTGCTTTTTTTTTTTTTTCATTTTTGAGATTTTGATTTATTTTGATTTTTGTACGTGGATCTTTGCCTGAATGTACCTCTGAGCACTGAGAATGTGCAGTGCCCCCAGTGGTCAGAAGAGAGTATCACATCCCCTGAGACTGGAGTAACAGAAGGTTGTGAGCTACCATGTGGGTGCTGGGAACTGAACCCCAGAAGAGCAGCCAGTCCTCTTAACCCACAGAGCCATCTCTCCAGTTCCCTAATATTTTTTCAACGGAACATTTTATTGAGATCATGACGAATTCATTCAAGCAGTTATAAAATTTTTCTATAGACAGATTCTGTGGTTCTTTGGTTTCCTCAGTTTCCCCCGGAGTAATATTTTGCATATTTACAGTACAGCATTATACAACCAAGGTATCAACACTGGCATGCCTACCAGTCAGGCTCTGATTTCCCCAGCTTTACTCTGACTTGTCTGCCTTTGTGCCTGTGTGCCTGTTTACTGCTACGCAATGTCTAGTGTAGGTTCGTGGCTCTACCAGCATAGAGCAGAGCAAGATCCTCGGTCTGAGCCACCTTCCTATTGTCCTTTCCCAGCCCCTCATTGGTCCCTTAAGCCTTGGAACTACAGACTTGCCTTCCACTTCTATAACTGTGCCATCTCTAGAATATAACATGCAAACTTTGAGAACTGATGCTTTTGCTCAATATAACGCCCTAGAGAGTCATCCAAGTTGTTAGGGCTACAATAGTTCATTTTCTTTCACTCTGTGGCACACTACATATACAAGTTTGTTTTGTCACTTAACAAAAAACTATTTTTTTTTTTTTTTGGTTTTTTGAGACAGGGTTTCTTCACATAGTCCTGGGTGTCCTAGAACTCTCTCTGTAGACCAGGCTGGCCTCAAACTGGCAGAGATCCACCTACCTCTGTTTCCCAAGTGCTAGGACTAAAAGCATGTACCACCATGCCTAGCTGAAGGGCTAGTTTTTAAAGATTTATTTTATGTAGGTGAGTACACTGTCACTTTCTTCAGACACACCAGAAGAAGGCATTGGATCTTGTTATAGATGGTTGTGAGCCACCATGTGGTTGCTGGGAATTCAACTCAGAACCTCCGGAAGAGCAGGCAGTGCTTTTAACTGCTGAGCCAACTCTACAGACCCCACGAAGAACTAATTTTTAAAAACATTTTTTTCTCATGTTTTTGTGTATGTATGGTCAGGGCTTATGTTTAAGAGTCAGTCAGCTCTCTCATTTGACCAGGGGGGGCTCTAGGTCAATCTCAGGTCTTCAGGCTTGTGATGAGCACCTGAATCAGCAGAGTGGTCTCCATAGTTCAGTTTTGTAATTTTGAGACAAGGTTGCCTTGATTAGACCCGAGCTCACTCTGCAACCCGGGCAAGCCTCAAACTTTCAATTTTCCTGTCTGAGCCTCCCAAACAGCCAGACTTACTCCATCAGGTCATGGAAAATGACTACCCTATGTGAACCTCCGTGCCTAGAGAGCCCAGCATGCGGCTGTTGTGTCACATAAAGCCCCAGAATTCTTGGCAGAGGCACCAGATAACTCAGAAAAGAGACAACTAGTTACCATGGTGTCCTGTTCTGATTTCTGACCTACTGAACCTATGAGAATAACATTACTGTTATTATGGGCAAGAAAACTTTGAGGTTGTATGCTATGCAGCAAAACATAAAAAAATATAATAACCAGAATCTAAGACTATTGGTCCAAGACCCAATACCAAGGTGCACCAATTAAGTGAATCGAGTTTCCCTCTCCCACGTGCATGGGTCTAAGTTAATAACAGAACTTAAATGGTAAATATACAGCTTACCCATTCTCCTGCCTGGGCAGACATTACTAATTGAGCACTGGATTGTTCACCACCCTTACTCTAGATCTCTAAGGACCAAATTGCAGCCTGCTCAAGTGCTGCCTGAGCATGCCTTCAGTGCCAAGTCTTGTACAGCCCTATAGTGACCGAGGGTAAGTGTGACACTGAAGGCCTGGGTGACACTGGTACCCAGCTGCAGCCCAGATGGCCATAGCTCTAGGCAGGAGAGAGTCAGATGCTTGGGAATGATGGGCTGGGTGACTCCAAGCCCCTGTCTCCAGATGGAAAGACAAAAGCAAGCAGCTGTCACCATCCACCTTGACAGAATTCTGGTAACGTCCCAGAAGGAAAAGGCACCTCAAACTGTGAAGAACACAATTCCTTCACCTGTTTCCTGCCCTCCATCATCCTTGTGGTGACTTTGAAGGTGAAGTGGAGACTGCCTGTGGACCCAGAACGAGACTCTGGACCCTCAGACAGAGCAGAGCTAATCTTGTTGATGAACTGTTGTGTGGTGTTTGTCCTAATGAGTAGAGCAGACACCTGCACGACAGGCCAGACACTGGCTTCACTCACCTGACTCAGGTGGGAAAGGTGGTAGATATTGCTTGTAAACGCTGTACAGAAGACCCAAGACCCACAGATGCCTGAGGTGAGAGAGGGGTCATGGGTCGAGACACAAAATAAACCACCCGAGACCCAAAGAGAAGCTCAGATGAGAGAATTAGGGAAAAGAGGGAATTCAAAAGTGACTGTGGGGCCAGGGGGTAAAAGCACTTGCCCCCAAGCCTGCCTACCAGAGTTCAGTCTCCGAGACCCAAGTGATAGAAAGAGAGAACCAACCTCCTCATGTATCCTCCGACTTCACATGCATGCAATGGCATGTGCCCCCCCCATCGCCGCATGCACACACACTAAATAAATAAATGTAATAAAAATTGTAATGATTATACACATTTCATGTGTATAAGTTTGGAAACTTATGTATGGAAGTTTGGAAAACAATATGTATGCACAAAGACCCCCTACACACACACACACACACACACACACACACACACACACACAAGACGAGGGATCCCTTAGACATCTACAATGGGCTGAGTGCAAGTCTGCATGTATGCACGTTGGGATGTCACAGCACAGAGCTGATTCAGAGGAGGGGAGAGATGGACTTTTCTTAATATTGTTTTATTTCGAGTGTGTGTGTGTGTGTGTGTGTGTGTGTGTGTGTGTGTGTTCACGTGCGTGCGCGCACATGGGCTTCTATCTCCTGGCAATGGAGGAGATATCTGTGAAACATTCGTTGAATGTGCAATAAAGAAGCAGAGGTGTCCTTGCTCAAAAGGATTTTGGCAAGGGGCAGGCTTTTGTAAAATAATCTCCAAGAGTAGTAAAAGACGTATATACTGCTGCAACATTCAGCAACAATTGCTTTGAAAGGAAACCTTTGGGGAGGAGACAAGCTGATTTCCAAAGTCACCATGGCATAGAGCAAGTAGTCAAGTTGAGTGCCCATTTTCAACAGAGAAAAAAAAATCAGAAAGCATACAGAGAAATGAAGAAAAATATAGTCATGACTAGTTGTATAGTCTTCCAATCCCTGCCTGTCCAGGAAGCTGAGGCAGGAAGATGGCAAATCCAGGGTCTGCCTCTGCTGCAGAGTGAGTTCAAGGCCAGCCTGAGCAATTTAGTCTCTTATACACACACACACACACACACACACACACACACACACACGGTTCATTTTGAAGCAAGGAAATAAACTGGCAGAAACCATCACTGTGGGACTTACTAGACGAAGACTTTAAGACAGTCATTTAAAATACAAGAAAAATAGGAACTACAACAAAGTCAAGGAAACCAAGAGACAAATATGGGAACAAGGTGAGTCTATCAACAAAGAGAAGTTATAAAACACAAGCAAGTAGAAATTCTGGGAAGTACAATACTTAAATAATTTAAAAATTCCCAGAAGCAGTTGACAGCTGATTTGAATAGACAGAGCACAGAACCAGTGAACTGGGACACAGCCTTTTGAGATCATTGGGTCTGAGGACAGAAAGAAGCACAGTGAAGAACCTAGACATAACCGTCGGGACAGAACACGTCAGACAGCAGCACAATATCAAAGCCAACCAGAGTCAGTCAACACAACAGAAAAGAAGCAGCATGCCACACACACCCACAGACAGCTAAAGTGTCAAGTTGTGAGCTGCCATGTGGTTGCTGGGAATTGAATTTGGTCTTCTGGAAGAGCAAACAGTGCTCTTAACCACTGAGCCACCTCTCTAGCCCAAATCTATTTTTTATTTACTATCTGTGGTGGTCTGAATGATAATGGCCCCCATAGACTCAGGAAATGGTGTTAGTGGGGGTGTGGCCCTGTTGGAGGAAGTGTGTCACTGGAGAGAGTAGACTGAGGATTCAGAAGCCCAAGCCAGACCCAGTGGCTCACTGTTTCTTCCTGTTGCCTGTGGATCCACAAGCAGATAACACAGGACTTTCTTTGGGGCCGCCAGCTCCCAAAAGTCCAAAATAATGTCACAGAGACTTGTACTTATTTATGAATGCTTAGGCCTTATATCGAGGCTTGTTCCAAAGCAGCTCATAACTCAATTAACCCATTTGTACTAATCTATAGGCCATTAGCTTAAAAAAAAAATCAGAAGGAAAGAGAGGGAGTGTTTACAAAATATGACACAGCGCTGAGCAATTGTAGTAACAATACCAAAGTCCGGCCTGTAATCAGGTCTCTGTATAATACAGAGACCATCTTTACACAGTGCACAATGATATCACCTCAACATGTAGAATTCTCAGCTCCTTCTCCAGCACCATGTCTGCTGCCATGCTTCCCGCCATGATGATGATGGACTGAACCTCTGAACAGTAAGCCAGCCCCAACTTAATGCTGTCCTTTATAAGTTACAATAGTGATAGTGTCTCTTCACAGCAATTTCTTAGTTAGAAACCCTAAATAAGACACTATGTTACCAGAAAGATCAATGAATACAACAGTTGCACCTACACAAATATGTGACATTAGTTACCTACAGGAGTGGGCAGAGAGCTGTAGAAGATCGCACACTGTGAAAACTAATTCGATGTCAATTTGAATTAGATTGTTATAACTGGAGGCTGGAAAGGGGCCTCGGTAGTTAAGAGCACTTGCTGCTCTTAAGGGGGGGGATCCAGGTTCTATTTCTGGCACTCACATGGTGGCTCAAAAACACCTTTAATTCCAGCTCTGGGGGATTCAACACATTCTTCTGGCCCCCATGAACTCTTGCATTTATGTGAACATCACACCACACATAACACACACGCACATACACACTCACACACAGACACACATTATGCACATAATTAAAAATAATAAAAATAAATCTTTAAAAGGAATAAGATACACATGCTTGCTTTCACTGCTTCTGTTCCTCACATTGCTAGAATTCCTAGCCTGAGCTAGGTGTGGTGGCCCATGATGTAATCCCAGCACTCAGGAGGCTAAGGCAGATGAGGGAAATGACTACTGGGAGTCTGAGGCCAGCCTGGGCTATGCAACATGTACCAGGCTAGCCAAGGCTATGCATCAAGATCCTGCCTCAAAAAAATAAAAGCAAAAAGTCTGAGCCAGAGCAATTAGGAAAGAAAAAGAAATAAAAGACTTACAAATTCAAGAGCCATAAAGTTATCTTTATTCAACAACACGACCTTATATAATATATTAATATTATATAATGTATATTCTAAATATAATATATAGCATTGGCTTATTAATATGTATTAAATATAATGTCTTACATAATGCATATATTATATGTGTACATTCTCTCTATAATTACACCTGGGGGAAAAAAGTAAAGTAAAAACCTATCAGAACTAAGTAATGAATTATCAGAGACTTGGAACACAGAAACAACATGCCAGAATAAGTTGCATTTCTAGAGACTAAAAACAAAAATGAAATCATGAAACTTATTTGATTGACATAAAAAGATGAAGTGCTGAGAGAGCCATGTAAGGAAGGTCATGAAGCCCTGTGCACATCCTAAAAGCGCTGCAGAAAGCAATCAGAGAGGATGGGAGCGGCTGACAACCCGCATCCCTGGAGACCTGTGGAAGGCTGCACACTGTCAGTATCACTAACAGCCTCAACTGCTTCCAAAATCGCTACAGCTTTTTTTTTTTTGTTAATAGAAATGAACACCCCACACTTAAACTCATGTGGAATCTCAACACAATCCAGAGAAACAAAATAATTTCGAAAAAGAATAAGAATTGGAAGACCTGTGCTTGCAACTTCAGAACTTTCCAGAAAGCTCCAGGCACCAGAAGTGTGTGGTCTGGCGGAATGACAGGCATACAGAACAGTGGGATACAACCCAGAAGGGAGATAAGCCTTCTCATGCACAACGAGGGATTTCCTATTTTGTTGCCAAGACCACTCGCTGGGAAAAGCGTTCTTCAACCAAAACATGTTGGGGAATTTGATATCTTCCTCACAAGAAAGAGCTGCATTGGACCCTTATCTCATACCATTTATATAAATTAACTCCAATGAATCAAAAACCTAAACTTCAAAGCTAAAACTAAAAACACTCCGGAGAAAACATAGGGGGTATAAAGACAGCACATGTACCAGGGGAAAGATTTGCAAATCAAACCTCGAAGAAGAGATTCATACCAAAGAAATATTTGAAAAATCTACTCCCAGGGGCTGGTGGGGGTGACTCACTGGGCACAGGCACTTGCTCCCAAGCCTCACAACCTGACTTTGAGCCCCCGAAACTCACCTGGTGGAAGGAGAGAAACAATTCCTGCAAGCTATTCTCTGACCTCAACACACATGCTGTGGAACCCACGCTGTGTGCACGCGCACATGAATACGCACAATAAATACATGCATGTAAAGGAATCTTCAATCTGCTACCATACAGGAATTCACAAACTGAATAGACGTTCGGCCAAAGACTACATCCAAATAGTCAGTGAACTCACGTAAAGGTGCTCAACGCTGCTCATCGTGAAGGAGGCATGCCCAGATAATAGGGAGGATGCACATCACAGCCCCTGGCACAGTTGTTGCTTTCAAAATGGAAAAGAGCAAGTGTTGGCCAGATGTAGAGAAACTGGAACCTCTGTACGTGGCTGATGGAACTGAGCGTGGTATGTTGCCCGGCAACAGCATGGTAGTTCTTCAGAGAGTCAAATGATGAACGCTCCTGCGACCCAGCAATTCCACTTCTAGGTGTGCTCTACACTCCTGCCTTCCCTGCCCACCCCCACCCCTGCCAAAGAGCAGAGAGCAAGGACTTGAAGACTGGTTTATACTGCAACATACATAGTGGTGCCATGCCCAGCCCAGAATCAACACAACACAAGGGTCCATTGAGGGATCAATGGAGCAATAAAAGTTGCATGAATGTAGGGTGGAATATTATCAAGCCATGAAAAGGATGGACATGTTGACACACTGTGGAGTGGGTAAGCCTTGGAGTCACTGTGCTAAGTGAAGCAAGTCAGTCACCGAAGGATGCTCACTGCACGGCTCTCCCCTGACATGATCTGCACAGAGGAGATAGATTCAGAGACATCTATTGCATGGAGGTTGCCAGGATCCAGGACAGAGCTCAGCTGGGTATGCTGGGAAAAGTATGGAGACAGATGGAGGGGATGGTTAACAATACTGTTATGGTCTGTGTGTGCGCGCGCGCGTGTGCATGCGTGCGCGATGTCTCTGCCTCATGTGTGTGCATGTGTAGAAGCATCCTTGCCACAGTATACACGTAGAGGTCAGAGGACAGCACCGGGTATCTGTCCTCACCTACCTTCCACCAAGATGTCATAGCTGTGTATCCCAGGCTAGGTGGCCCCCAAGTTTCTAGGGAATCTCCTGTCTCCACCTTCCATCTCCCAGTTGGAGCTCTGGGATTACAGAGGCATATTACTGTAATTGGCTTTTTGAGGAGTCTTCTGATTTGAACTCAGGTCCTTGTGTTTATATGGCAAGTGCTGTTTGTTTGTTTGTTTGTTTTTGTTTTGAGACAGGGTGTCACTACGTAGTTTTGACTGTTTTGGAACTCACTATGTAGACCAAGATGGCCTTGAACTCACAGAGGCCTGCCTGCTTCTACTTCCTAAGTGCTTGAATTAGAGGTGTGTGTCACCGGCCCTGCCATTCATCTGCTGTGAGGTGACTTGGCAAGGGAGACATGCCCTCCCCTCTCTTTGCTCCTTGCCACCTATGGCAGGTGGGAGAGTTGACCCTAAGGTCATGAGAGCAGAGCTGGCCCTGCTCCTCACTGACTGCAGCACCCAGGAGAGTGGGCCCTGGACCTTGCCTGGGTAGCACAGTAGAACTGGCTCTGGTAGTGTGGGTGTGGGTGAGCCGGCCCTGCTGGCATGAGAGTGGGAGAGTTGGCCCTGCCCCTTGATGGCTGAGGCATTGTGTGAGGTAGCCAGGGCAGTGCTGGTGGTGTGAGTTTGGGAGAACTGGCGAGCTGTCAGCTACCACCCAGGTCCAGATCCAGAGCTCTGAGTTGACTCACCCCAACATCTACCTCATCTATGATCTGCTGGATCGTGTGAAAGGGCTGCTCCTGCAGATCCAAAGCTGCAAGATCTCCACAGAAGAAGGCAACAACAGGAGAGGAGCCCCAGTGAGGATACAGTAGTGATGGAGTAGCAGGAGCCAGAGACCTCGAGCCAGACCAATGACTCGTTGCAATGAATATTTGCAAGTGAAGATGTATTGACTAAAAGTATACTGTGACACACCACAGCTTCCACTACAAGATGTTTTTTATGTTTTGTTTTGTTTACTTTTGTTGTTGTTGTTTATTTTCTTGGGAGGGGAGGTTGCAATGGCAAAGAGTGGATAAGAAGGGACGGGGAAATGAATGGGATTGGGGTACATGAATGGGATTGGGGTACATGAATGGGATTGGGGTACATGA